>JAVQJG010117511.1:0-10738 GCA_036024015.1 Craterocephalus amniculus
TGTTTTTTATTGCATCAAATATAAACAATGTGGCTACAAATCTTAGAGAAAAATGAAATTTTAAATTAAAATAGATGATGAATAATGCAAAAGAATCACTCAGTACCTCTGCATTCAGAAGTACTAACAGAATATATAATGCATTATGTTTTATACAATTTATATTATTTAGTTATCGATCCATTTTCTCTATTTAGTTTAGCTTTGATTAATTAAGAGTCGAACATGTCACTTTTTTAACAGCTTTTGTCCTCCCTCTTCATAAATATGAATACCCAGCAGTTATCAGAGCGTGATCATTAGCAGCAGCATCCTCGGGCTGAACATGGGAGAAGGTGAGCGTCTCCTGCTCGGATTGCAGCTCCGAGCTGCTGCTGCTGCTGCGTGAGCGCTTAGTGACAGGGGAGGGAGGGGGAGCAGCAGGAGCCGCTGCTCACGGAGAAAAAGCTAACTATAAGTGAACTATAAGAGTATCATGTAACGGCAGAAAAAGTCACCAGATTTGTCGCTTGTCTACAAAAAAAAAAACCCTGCTGGAGTCATCTGAAAACTCGCTAAATATAGCAACGACGTAGCTAAGTTAGCTAGAATGCTAGCTGCTGCTGTAGGGTGTGTGTGCACTCGCTTGTTGTTGTTTAGGGAGCTTAATGAAGCCTGAAGCGTTGAAGACTGCTGGTTGAAAACGTGTGTGATAATAAGAAATGCAGCAGCGGAGCTCCTATTTTGAATGTTTAATATCGTGACGATCAAGCTCATTTAATTGTGGCCACCAAAATCGCGATCATGATCAAAATTTGATTAATTGTGCAGCCCTAGTTGCTGTGTACAAACTGCTGAGGAATACTTTAGTGTCGGCAATAAGACAAAAACTACCAGAGGCTGATCACAGATTGTGGGATGGGAAGAGAAAACGTGTGGAGGAGCGAAATGTAATCCCCACCTCACATCTTACTGGACTCTGGTAGATCAGTGTGTGACAATTTATACAATTAAACATGGTGTTGTGAATAATCTTGTATGTTGTTGGTGTTTTTATCAGTAAAGCTATTAGGACAGGCTTGGCTATGGTAAGTTTTGCAGCAGCCTTAAAAAGCCAAACCTTTAATGATATCATTACTCAGTACATCTTTACAGCAAACATGTTTGGACTGAATTTATAAGAGGATTGGATATTTTGTTTTATGTTTAAACACATGTTTCATGCAGCTAAGCTGGAAATGATTCCAAGCAAGGCAGGTTAAAGAGACTATACCCGATATCACGTCCGGCTAGCTTATCGATAGTGGCTAGTTTTTTTTAGCTTTGGCATGACACTCTTTCTCGGCTAATGGGTTTAGCTTTCGTAACTTAATTCCAAATCCCTAGGGGAACGCTATTGCTGGCTGATCGGAATCTGGACGTTCCGAAAGTTAACCCAGCAGAGAGTATCTCACGCCAAAGCTTAAAAACTAGCCGCTATCACTAACTCAGCTTGCCGGACGTGATATCTGGTATTGCTCATTTAATTGTAAAGCGTAGGGTTTCCCAAAAAAATAAATAAATTGGTTTTCATCAGATTCCTGCTCAAGATTCTGAATCATTTCAAAATTTCCAAGAATCAATGTTTAAAGAGGGCTATCATATCATTATCAGGCAAAAAGAATGTTTTTTTAGTGTGCTATCAAATAACCTTCAGTTGTTTTAAAAACTCTGTATATTAAAAAACAACACAAAAGAAATGTATCTTGCACCGTGTCTGTATATGACACCTTGAAAATTTGTCTGTGTCTCTTTAAAGGAGAAGTTCAGTTTTTTTCAACCTTAACCAATTTTCCACCAATGTGTTGAAATGAGCTCCATGCGGCTTTGAGTTGCGTTTTTGTGGTGATCTGTCGTTATTTGCAGCCATTAATTTGGAGTAAGGACTTCTATGACATCAATTCCGGGCCGCATAACAGTGCCTGTAATGGCTGTAAATAACGACGGATCACCACAAAATAGCAATTCCAAGCTGCTTGGAGCTCAGAGGGATCGGACCAGCGTTTCATTAACAACACGTACATTTCTAGAAGGAGTTCGATTTGTACGAAAACTGTCTGGGTAGGTAAATGACTGTATTTCAAGCTAGAAAATAGGTCCAGTTTGGAAAAAAAACCGAACTTATCCTTTAAGATTCTCCGACCCCTTCTGACATGCTCCCTTCAGTATGTTGCTGCAGCTGAGAGTCGTAGGGGGCAGAGTAAAGAGTAGAGTTGTTCCGATACCGGTATCGGAAATGCCTCCGATACTGCCTAAAATTCTGGTATCTGTATCGGCGAGTACTGGAGTTCAGGTAGCGGTGAGTACTGGAGTTCAGGGTGCAATTCAATACCACATAATTTATGAAAATAAGTAGGCCTATCTATTTACTGATTAGCTCTGACACAGTTCTTTTTTATTGTTCTTAAAACAGTTTCACTGTGCAGCCGTCTTCAGTCTACTGTTTTAGACGGTTAGACAAAGAGCTAATAGTAGTGAAGTCAGTGGTGTGGCAGTATTTCACACTGAATACTCCCACCAGCAAGACTAAATTTGAAGATGAATGGCTTAAGTTTGTATTCATTCATGTTTTACAGAGTTTAACCTGAGCCAGGCCTTACCACAATGCTAATTATATCATGGTCATGCAGGTGTAATATGACATTTGTTTTATAATATGGTGGTATCGGTACTTGGTATCGGCCGATACCAATAGCACAAGTATCGGAATCGGTATCGGGAGGAAAAAAATGGTATCGGAACATCTCTAATTCAAACCAGTGCATTTATTGTGGCTCCTCAAACCATTACATTGTGTCATGTCCTCTCCGACCAAAAGAGAGGGTCCGTCAGTAGGTATGGGGAGACTGACGGACCACTTAAAAGCCACAATCCACATCTCAACTGGTCTGACCTCAGGATTGAGGCATGGTCCACTAATTGTCTCTCATCCTGCTTGCAGTCTGCTGTCCCTCCGAGCCCATCTTCAGTTACCTCAGGTGAGGTTGACCTTGAGGATCTTTCACTCATCCCAGAGGAATATCACAACCTTGTTCAGGTCTTTAGCAAGCACAAGGCTCTCTCCTTGCCACCTCACCGCCCCTATGACTGTGCTATAGACCTACTCCCTGGAGCTCCACTTCCTTCCAGCAGACTGTACAATATCTCCCGTCCTGAGAGAGAGGCCATGGAGGAGTACATACATGAATCCCTTGCTGCTGGAATTATCCGACACTCATCTTCACCTTTGGGTGCAGGTTTTTTCTTCGTTTGTAAGAAGGATGGGACCCTCCGACCCTGTATCGACTACAGAGGCCTAAATCAGATCACCATAAAGAACAAATATCCCTTGCCTCTCATTTTGTCAGCCTTTGAACCTGTCAACGATGCCACCATCTTCACAAAACTTGACCTCCGCAATGCTTACCATCTTGTCCGTATCCGCCAGGGAGACGAGTGGAAGACCGCCTTCAAGACCCCCATTGGACACTTTGAATACCTCGTCATGCCCTTCGGACTCTGCAATGCACCAGCAGTTTTTCAAGCCTTGGTGAATGATGTACTCCGTGACTTCCTAAATGTTTTTGTCTTTGTCTATCTAGATAACATTTTGATATTCTCCAAGACCCCTGCTGACCACCAGAAACATGTCCGCCTGGTCCTCCGTCTTCTGGAGAATAGTCTCTATGTCAAGGCTGAGAAATGCGAGTTTCACAAGTCTTCCGTTGGTTTTCTGGGGTACATACTTGAGGGTGGACAGGTGCGCGCAGACCCCGAAAAGATAAAAGCAGTTCTGGATTGGCCAGTTCCCCAAACCCGGAAGCAACTTCAGCAATTCTTAGGTTTTGCCAATTTCTACCGCAGATTCATAAGAAACTACAGTCAGACTGCTTCCCCACTAACAGCTCTAACTTCCACCAAGATGGCATTCACGTGGACTCCTGCAGCAAACGCTGCTTCCCTAGACCTGAAGGAGAGATTCACCAAGGCTCCCATCTTGGTTCAACCTGACCCCCGCAAGCAATTCATCCTGGAAGTCGATGCCTCTGAGACAGGAGTGGGTGCAGTCCTATCTCAACGTTCGGAAGAAAAGCTTCACTGCTGTGCTTTCTTCTCCCACAGATTGTCTTCCCCCGAGAGGAACTATGACGTGGGAGATCGGGAACTCTTGGCAATCAAGCTTGCATTAGAGGAGTGGCGGCATTGGTTGGAGGGCGCTGAACACCCCATACTGGTTTGGACAGATCACAAAAACCTGTCTTACCTTCAGTCGGCAAAATGACTCAATCCCCGTCAGTCTCGGTGGTCCCTGTTCTTTTCACATTTCAACCTTCTGATTTCATATCGCCCAGGTTCAAAGAATATCAAACCAGATGCGCTTTCCCGCCAGTTTTCTGCTGAGGAAAAGACTCCTGCTCCCATTCTGCCTCCTAGCTGCACAGTCGGTGCCCTCACCTGGGACATTGAAGATGCCATAAGTCAAGCCCTACAGAACGAGACAGGTCCAGGAACAGGTCCAGCCAACAGAACCTATGTACCTCCGTCAGTTCGTTCTCGCCTCATCCATTGGATCCATTCTGCCAAGTTTTCAGCCCATCCAGGTATCAGTCGCACAATTGCCCTTGTTAATCGCCGGTTCTGGTGGCCCTCACTCCACAAAGATATCAAGGAATACATCCTTGCCTCGGAACAAGTCATCCCATCGACCTCCAGCTGGACTTCTTCAACCTCTAGCCATTCCGAAACGCCCCTTGGTCCCACATTGCAATAGACTTTGTCACCAGACTCCCTACGTCTAAAGGTATGACCACTGTTCTCACCATCATTGACCGTTTCTCAAAAGCCTGCCATCTAATTCCCCTCAGGAGACTACCCTCGGCCTTCCAGACAGCTCAACTACTTGTGAAACATGTATTCCGTCTACATGGCATCCCCCTGGAAATACTGTCTGATCATGGTCCACAGTTCATCTCCCGAGTATGGAAGCAGTTTTGTCGTGCCCTCGATGCCAAAGTTTCTCTCACCTCAGGTTATCATCCACAGTCTAATGGCCAAACCGAACGTATGAATCAAGAACTCGAGTCCTCCCTCAGATGTCTTACCTCCACTTACCCCACTGCTTGGAGTCAGTTTCTCCCCTGGGTTGAGTATGCTCACAACTCACACATTTCTGCCGTCATTTCCCCTTTTGAGATCTCCCTTGGTTATCAACCTCCTTTGTTCCCCTCAGATGAAAAGGACATCGCTGTTGCTTCGGTTCGTCAGCACATTCGCCGGTGTAAACATGTCTGGTCCTGTGCCCTTGCCGCACTCCAACGTACAAGAGAACAGAACCGCCGCTTTGCTGATCGTAAACTGGTTCCGGCTCCTCCATATGCACCAGGTCAGCGGGTTATGCTCTCATCCCGGGACATTCCCTTTCGGTCAATGCCCAGGAAACTTGCTCCAAAATTCATCAGCCCTTATGTGATTGACTCTGTCGTTGGTCCCTCTGCTGTTCGTCTCCGTTTGCCTCCTAGTCTTCGCATTCACCCGACGTTCCACGTCTCTCAAGTAAAGCCAGTCCTCTCCAGCAGGTTGTGCCCTCCTTCCGAGCCCCCTCCACCCGCCCGGGATGTTGGGGGGCATCCTGCCTTCACTGTCCGTCAGATCGTTGCTTCCCGCCGACGGGGTCGTGGTTGGCAGTACCTTGTCGATTGGGAGGACTTCTTGGGTGCCTCGGTCCTTCATTTTGGACCCCTCCCTTATTGCTGACTACCATGCCTCTCTTGCTTTTCTGGGCCGCCAGGTGGTGGCCGTTGAGAGGGGGGGAGGGGGGGGGGGGTGCTGTTGGGATCCAGTTTCTTTGGTTGTCCACCAGATGTCCTCCTGGAGCGGTGTCAGAAGGTTGTACCTTCACAGGAGTGCAGTCATGCCAGATTGTTTGCCCTCCGTGGTAACGTCTAGCCCTCCGTGGTAACGTCTAGCCCTCTGAGTTCCTTTGAACTGTTTGCCTTCACACTGTTTTTGTTGACCTCTCTTCTCGCTTTTTAGGAAACCATCTGCCAACGGCTGGTTCATCCACTTAAGGCCCTCCAACGAGCCGCTCCACTCCAGTTGACAGAATCTCCTTCAAGTACCTGGATTCCACTCACCATCCCCTCCTGGCTGATTTATCACTACAATATGTTCCTGCCTCTTCACTACCAGAACTCATCCTGGTAAAGACCTCAATAAAGATAACTCAAAACTCTGTTGCCTCCTGAGACTTTGCATGTGGGTCAAAAAGCTCGCTAAAACCATGACACACACTTAACGTAACAGTGCTAATGGAAAGTGAGAACACGTTAAACAAAAAAATCTATGAAATGTTGAAGCATATAATATTAAGCCTACAATGCCAAATAGTAATTATTAAATGACACTGGGAGCAGTTTATTATGGCAAAACAAAAGTAGTATGGAGTACTACAATGTGTTTCCCAGTTGTTACCTCTTTTGAAACCGTTTTTCATTGATTCAGTGCCATTTTCAAGTTGCAAATGTTTTATTCATTCAAACCAAAATCATGCTCCGTTATCAATATCATAGTGAGATACAGGTTTTTTAATGCACATCTGTACAGTACTGTTATGCTAACCGGACACACGCTTATTATGTCACATGAAACACAGCTGCCATGGCTGAAACAAAGCAATAGAGATCAGAAGTTGAAGTTTAGTCAGCTATGCAGATAGCAGTCAATCAATCAATCAATAAATCTTTTTAATGCTTCCACCGCCAGTTAAACCCTCCCATCTTAATTTTTTCTGCTTCTCCAACTACACATTTTTCTCCCTGTTTTGGCTGTGTTCAGATCACATTTTAATTCTTCTCAATGTGAATTATGAGCAACATCTAATTGTAAAGACGAAACTAATTTCGTGGTCGACTCAAGTATAAATCCGAATGTTTAACACTTTGGAAAGCAAATACACCTTCATTGTTTTTCTTACAAACTATACACGGAAGCTTGTGTGAGGTAGTTGAGTACAGTAGGTCACATTATTTAATATCAACATAGACGTTGCGTCATTATAATTAGCCATTGTTCTGGTGAAAAAAAAATTGCTATGGGTACAATGGCGCTCTGATTTTGAAAATGCCTCTGCTCTCACTAAAAGTCAGTCCAAGCAAAACAAATGACACATTAAAACAGGCCATAATTGAGACCAGATTCCTGCTGAAGTAAACTGTGGTCTGAAAGACAGCAGGCAGAGAAGGGAGTCAATTTACTTTATTCATCTACCTTAAAAGTGTTATAAAAAAAAAACAACATTCTTTTCATATTGGCAAGGTCAAAATTGGAAACGATTTAGAAGAAAGTAAGTCTCTTACCCACACCTGCACGCTGAAAGTATCTACCGTAAAATGGAGACTAAAAACAAATCCAGTACAATAATCCAATCCAGCACAGCCAATACAAGGACAAGCATGGAATCCCATTAGCTGGATGAGTCCAGGCTCAGCGTGGAGTATGGGGGCATAGAAACTGTGCATGAAAAGTCTTAAGGTCCATTTATATATGAGACAAATAACAAGCATTTCATTTGTTTTCTGCATCCTTTATGAGCAGAACTTGCAGATGCGTATCCTGAGGGAGCAAACCCAGTACTACCACCAGAAACTGCGGGGCAACGTTTCTGGATAGAGGAAGTCATAATGGATTCAATGACCACACAGTCCAGCATTTTTGAACTTGTTTGTTATGGTCTGAAACAGAAGTCAGAACACAGAGATGACCTCTGACCTCTGGTGGATGTACTTGCTAACAACCATGTCATCATAAGGGACGCATGAATGTAGAGAGTAGTGATGTTTGAAAAGGGCGCTCCTATGCACGTGGATAAACTTATACATACGTCAGTGAAGTTTTTTTAAAAGTTGCAATGAATCGCAACACAGTACTTCAACTTTAACCTTTTGACCAATATAACAACTGCAACAGCAGAACATACCGGGTTGAATGACAAAAGAATATCGTAAGATGTCTGCATATTCATTGTCTGGTTTAAGTTACTGTTTGTTTTCCTCTTTTTTCCTCTTACTACTTTCCTATTTTATTTTACAGAATGGATGCCAACTTAATAAATAGCCACATCGCATAAATGTTTTTTTCTCAGAGATGCAAGTAAACAAGCTAATATCAGGTACAGGACAACCCATTCAGAGACTTGTTCCCTCTCTAGTATGGTATAAAGCATAATCTTTATTTTGACTTTTTAAAACATCACTCAAATTGACTGAGGCCAAATCATCAGCTGCTTGACTTCCTATCCACTGCCAGCAAAAATAAACTATATCTGATATAAAGCACTGAAATAACAGATACCCTAATGCAGCTGCATTGTAGGCCACCACCGACTAAGAAAGACTCCTTAAAATTTAACACTCTTCCCAATAAAAACGCTCATGGGGGGAAAAGTTCACCACCACTTCACTCTCTTCTTCTCGCTTCCTTCCTCTGGGATAACTCTCTTGCTACTTTAATGATAATAATGACATTAACTGTTTCTCTCTTTCTCCCTTAGCTTGGTCTCTTCGACGATTTCCTGTGATTAAACCTACCCCATGATCAAGTTTCCTCTACTTTCTACCAACAGCTTCCTTACTGAATGAAGCAAAACAAACCTATTTTTATGTAAGTAATGTTTAGAAGTGAGGGGCAAAGGGCTGGCAGGGTACAGCCTTTAGGTTAATGTTTAACCTGATAATTAGGGTCAGATGCATGAGGGCAAACTTCATTAATGCATCACCAGCCACCACAGAAGGGAAATGAGATGAGGGAGAGAAGATGGCAATCACAGGGCAAAGGGCAGAGGGAAAAATGAGCCAAAGTCGGAGAGCAAGAAGTGGGAAAGCAGAAACAAAACAACAGCAAAACAGAGGGAAATTTTAAAGCAGGCACATAACTGGAAGGTATTTATGGACCTTAATGGATTCCAAGTCAAAGGGGAGATTTGATGAAGATCAAAGTAAGAAAAATAGTTTCAAATATGGAAGGAAAAGAAAAGCGTGAATATAAAAGTTGAAAAATATGAAGAAGTAAAGGAAAACAAATCTAAAATTAGATTTCTCTCATTGCAACTGGAGCCCAAGAGTAAATAAAATTTTACCAAGACTTTGTGCGTTCAAACCTGCCCAATAAAGGCGGCCAATGTAGCACAACACTGTTGTCGGTAAATCAAGAGAATGTGATGCGAGGCCATAAAATCCTAAATAAAAGGATAAATTCATTGAGGCAGTTGGCAACGTGTTTTACAACACTTAATTCTGTTCATTTTTCCAAGAATGTAACGTTTGAGAAATGTCTCATCAAAACAGACTATTAGCTCAAACGCTTGGATGCAGATGAAGGTTTCTGAAGGTCTAAACAAGAGTGCTGCTGCATTTTGGCAATTCCACACCCGTCTTATAAAAAGCCTGAAGAAAATACCCGTTTATAGCTTTTTATCTGTATTGAGATAATCATTTTAAAAACAGTCTGATATAAAGTTCTATCCAACATGCGGTATAATATAATCATGATTGCTTTCACAAGAGCCGTTCATGTTTTCCATGAATTTTGAACTGAACAAGGTTATTTTTATCTGACAGATGTGAAATGGGTGCAGCTCTTTCTCATGGCTTTGAAACACCATCTTGTCAACAGTGAAAGTGTCATACTCCCAGCGGGTGCAAGCCACCAGGCTTCAATGCCTTCTGCATTGTAACTACCGTTAACCCCCCCAAAAAGGGGGGGGGGGGGGGGGGTAAGTAAACTACGTTAGGATAATTGCATGTGCAGAACTATGAACAGTCAAGACAAAAACTGTCAGAAAAGGGAATACTAAAATAGAAAAGTGGTTTAAAAAGATAGCTATAAAGGGGCACAAGCAAACCACTAAATCTTGAGGACATAACAGACGTTGCACAGAGGAAATCTGAGGAAAACAACTGAAATGTAAGCAGGACTTTTTCTGGGTTTGATGCAGACAGCTGCACGTTCACTAACTCAGTCTTAACCTATGTATGTTTTAATCTTTTGTCATGAGGCCACAACAGTTTTTGTCACACAGTTCTTGGTTTGTTTAGCAGTGTTACTTGATACTGTATTTGGACAGTTTTTTACAGATTTATCTGTGGTGTAAATCCACAAAATGACTCTTGCAAAAATCATTTGGAAATTCACGACAAGCTGGAGGGTAACTCCAACCAAAACACGAACAACTGGAACTGGAGCACGCTACTCAAGAAAAACATACAAAAAATGATTCAACAATGCATGAAGTGCACCACCAACTTCCAGCCAAAGATGCTGCTGCGGTTGAAGTTGATCAGGCCTTTCTTTTGGGCAGAACAAACATACCCGCTTTCTTCCCATGAATAAACTCGTGTGCTGAGAGATTATGATCCATGGGTTACTTCACTGCAAACATTTCCTCACAATAAATAGAGAGGTTAATATTTGTCATTGGAAAGTATTTTTGTTATCCTAATAGAAAAAAGAGGACTAACATGTCACTTCCAAGAAACGTGAGCCAGGAAACAAAGTATCAAAATTTTAGTCAGACTAAAGTTAGTTTGCAAATACAATAATGTTTCAAGTTTAAAAAAAAAAAAAAAAAAAAAAAAAAAGATTCATGAAAGTGATTCCAATGTGCAACGCACAAATAATACTGAATGTGCTGCAAGGGGTAGACATCCATAAGCATTCTGCTTCAGTCTACTCCCTTTGGGCAAGT
>JAVQJG010117516.1:0-16426 GCA_036024015.1 Craterocephalus amniculus
ATTGTTTATATTTGATGCAATAAAAAAACAGACATATTTTTTCAGGCACAATGAATGATCGTGATTAATAATCGTGATCACAATATTGATCAAAATAATCGCGATTAATATTTTGACCACAATCGTGCAGCCCTATCAGAAACACATTAGCTTTAGATAAACATCAAAATCATTTCCCTCTTATGTATCACAGCCGTATAAAACTTTACAACAAAGTGGCAGCATATCAGTAAAAGGTTAATGAGAAAATTATAATGTATTAGTACTGTCTGGTGTTCCAAAATACACAAGCGAGGAGCCACAGTAAGGTCAGTTTAGGTTGTCCTTGTAGCAACAACTGTTTAACCACTTCCTGCAAAAGGGAAAAGAAAGAAAACAAGTTTCTTATCTAATTTACTCAACCCAGTGGCACTGAGGAAAACTCAACATAATCTCCCCACATCTAGAAGGAGGCATGCACAGCCAAAACTGCCATCGTTCTATAAGAAATATGGTTAAACAGGAGCACAATGAAGGGTTTGTTTTTCCAGCTCAAACAGGATGTGGCCAGTGTGACTGTTAAGAACTTACATTTGATGTCCAGAGGGAAAAGCACTCATCTGAGCAAAAGGCAGCTAAAAGAAACAAAGGAAGGTAGGAGTGAGCTTAAACCAGAAGTGTCTACTGGTGAAGAGCTCTGCAGCTCTCTAGGGAGAGGCTAACTTATTGATTCTGGCTAAAGCAACACGATCTCCTGTGCTTGAGACACACTGGATTGCTAATGAGGATACCCTCTAGCCTCTGCTTGCATGAACATAAGTTAGACAGGCAGTCAGGAAGGTGACCATATTAGAAGATGGAGCTAAAGCTAAATATTACTGAATAACTATTGAATTAATGTATGCTGTAATTACTCTTGCAACAACCTTTTTACTGCCTCCTCTTCTCTAACACGCAGTGACTGTTGCTATGATGCGGGATAAATGATGCTGCAGTAACTAAGCATCAGCAGACCTACAAATGATCTTATGATAAATGATATTAGTACTAGGGTGGGCATTAACAGTGGTGTTGCTACCAGAGGAAACTGCTGTTCACTTTTCACTTTGGTGTTATTAGAGAAGGTTTGCGTGTGCTTAGGGACTTATCTGATTAATAACACATTAGATGCACTTTCTTCTTTGCTTGTATGAGAGCATGTGTTTCCCCTTCTGTCCCATCATATGATACTTTAGATCCCTCCAGGCAATATCCTGTGACTAACTCCTGCCTGGCCTTGGACTCACGCTTCTCAGCTATGATGTCTTACCTCTGATCAGTTTACATGGCCGTGGCACTAGCCAGCCCAAAGTAAAACTCTGACCTGGTTTGCAACCTGCTTTGATCTCAGCGTGTTGAGGATGGCCAAAAGTAGGCTTCGTTATTGATTTATTTAAATGCTTATTCATTAAAAATAGAAGTGAACTTTAAAAAAAAAAAACTAAACTAATTTAATGTTTAAAATATGGGCCTGTAAAAATCCAAATACCTAAAACACTTTTGGTTTTACTTTCCAAAGCCTCTGCAGAGTATGACCTTGCTATATTCCTCTGCACAGATATGATTCTCAGGAGCCAAAACCATGTCCTATTTATTGCACATGGCCCAGTTGTGAAACCTGGATGTCTCTGAGAGACGGACATTGGGACTGTATCTTTAAGTTGGACAAGCCAAAGGTTTAGACAGAGACTTGCCAAAGAAATGTCAATAAAAACAGTTCCACAGAAATGACAGAAATTCACTGAGTATGACAACACTACAGCTTGCACAATGTGACAAATAGGACATGCAAGATGAAAACACTGTGACTTGAACATCCCTGATACAAAGATAATCAGTTATCTTGCTCTAAAATGAAAAACCAAATGGAATGTAAGACATGCAATACAGTAATTAATAGATGGTCACCTGCAATAACTACGTTGCTTAAAAAATAGGACAATAAACATTGAGACTAAATATGAGACAAAGTGCCAGAGTTTGTAACAAAAATGATCTGACTGAGATTTCTGGACTGAACTGCTGAGCAGCGATAAGAAGAAAACACCAGAAGTCGGGCTAACTCACATCTGTGATCAATTAGGACCCAGATGATTAATATTTTGTACATAATCTAAACTGTAAAGGCCTATGTGCTTTAACATAACTAAAAAAATGAACTTGACACATTTGAAACAGGTCAGGTTGAAATATACTCAGTCAACATATTTGAAAACCAAACAATGCAATACTAAATAGCAAATACTTGATTGACATATGGACGTGTTACATGCAAAATACAGTCTTTATAAAAAAATTTTTTTCTACAACTATATTAATAATAGTCTATTTTAAAGAACTATTTGCATGATATTTTGCTAAAAGTAACATGTAGGTTCGTCTGCATGTGCAATCTACAGCAGAACTACTGATCAACAAAAAGACAAACTAAATAATTATCATATACACACCCAGTAGTTTAACAGCCAACAGGAAACAACATTTGCATGTATATATTCATTGCAAAATACATAACTTGCACAGTACAGCTCATCACAACCAAAAATCACAGCGAATAATCAAATTAACTAATTATGTACAATCTCTAACCTTAAATTCAGAAGCTGCTCCACTGCAAATGCCTACAGTATGCACTTATAAGGATAAAATACATCGATGGGAGTGAAACACATCTACTCGTCACTAGGTACCAGAGCAAACATCCTGTCAATGACATCTTTTGTAGACATTTTAAAAAAAGATCAAAGGGGGAAATTGCAGTCCTGCAAAATAGCAACTTCCAAACTTTCTGTGGCAGTATTTTATTAAACAAACAGCATTTAAGTATCATAGTATCCCCAGAAAAAAGGCACTGCAAAATGCAACTAAAGTTAGACGGCTGTTGAGCAATATTGACAAGCCATGAAATGTTTGCTGCAAAGAGAATGACTCAACTAATAAACATCCGGTGCGCTCATAACCACAATGATGGCATTATAAAATATATAGACCCCATGTAGTGCAAGGTTTAATGTGGCTCTGCATCATAACTTCCTTGTAAATTCTTTCCCGTCTGCCTTTGTGGTTAGCAGCAAGATTTAAAAAGCTTAACAAAACCTATAACAATAAAGCACAACATAAGCTAAAATAAGACTCCCTATGGTAAGCCAGTCTTGCAAACCCTTGTGTAAATACTACCCCCTCTGTAGATTATGGATTGTTAGCCCAGCCCTCACTTCCCTTTCAGAGAAGTGCAGCATAGTAGCAGACATGAATTTTGAGAAACCTGCAGAAATATCCACAGCAGTTTTCAGACACTTTCTTCCTTACTTACAACTGAGAGTTACTTCAGCTGCTTTGTTATTAGCCTTTTTTATACCAGTCCAGCAATGATTATTCTCCTCTGATATCTAAATGATGGATTCATGACATGAACAAAAACAATAGCTGAAACTGAGGACTGAAAATAAAAATATCACCCCAGAAAACCTCATTGAGCAAAGGCAGAGGATGATAGGAGAAAAAAACAAACAGGAAGACAGCACTGCAGTTTTTACTCACAGGTCTGGTACCGGACGGTATCCAGGAGCTTTCTCTCTGACCAATCAGTTCTGTACTCTGCAGCATAACCGATAAAAATGTTCGTGTCTATGAGATTTACAGAGAATCTGCAGGCAAAAAGGAAGGGTAGAAGCAACGGCTGTCAGCAGCCGTGATGAGGAAGTAGTGCTGGAAGCCAACGGCTGCGCTGCTGCCTCTCACAGAAGGGAGCAGCAGAATCTCAGCTAAGGCACGTTTCTCTCCTCTCACAGCATTTCCAGAGCTTTGCTTACATGTGATGACGAGAGGTCAAAGAAGCAAGAAGAGGCCAGAAAGAGGAACAGATCTTAACTTGTGATGTGGAACTTAATGGGCTAAATGTCATCAAGATAATGATTTTATCAGGCGTGATCACAAAAATGTAACCAGTTTGAAACTTTCATCAGTCTCTTACATCGGGATGTAGGCTGGCTTCATGTGAGCAGTTTTAGAAGAAACAACACTTCTATTGTGCTCCTAAACTAAAGTTGCAATGCTGAATGAAATTGCTGGCACTACTGGTTAATAATATTTAAGTCTTTGAAATAAATTCTGAGAAATTAAATGACATACATATAATCTATTTATGAGCATGTTTTGAAATCCTGATTCCCTAACCAACCCAGTTCTGTGTGGGTGAAACAGTGGCTACAACACTGACAAAGTCCATCTGTCTCTCAGAAATGCTCTACAGTATATTCATTTGTGGATGGGTTGGCAGTCAGAATTTCATGCTCTCCCATGCTTGTCTCATTTTGATCCCACAACATACAGCATGCCAAGGCCGTTGAGAATGTGAGGGGAAAGTGTACGGCATGCTGGGCTGGGATTAAACAGGCTTCAGTTTGTGGTCAGTGGTTAACTGAGGAACTTGATCTGACCACACCCCTATGCAACCACATGAACTGCCTTTTAAAATGATGCTGCAAAGAGTTGAGAAAGAGTGCAGATTTCTTTTTAGCCTCACATGCTACGGACGGAGATTTCCTGAGATAGTTCACACTCTTTTTGCTTCTTAACTACGCTGCTCTTAGGTCGACAGAGGAAACTACCTCCTAGATGTCAGCCTACTTAAGTAGTGTTGAAGCACTGCATCATTCCACGGACTGTAAACCAGCAGTGGACACTTATGTCTGTAACAACGACTCAGTGTCTATTGGATTCATATGCCTTAAAAAAGAAAAAAAAGAAAATCACAAAAACCAGTTTAGACGCAGTTGACAATGCAGACTTTCCCTTTTTCTGTCTATTTATGGACATCTGCAGCACTGAACCAAAACGTCTGATGGGAGCAACCTTTAGGGAAAAAGTTAATTTTCCTCATTTTGAATCACACAAAGACTTGGAATATTTCATTGCCATGTCCCCTGTACAGTCTATGGGCCTCCATCTAGTAAGTTTTCACATACATAAATATTTAAAGGTCTATTTCTAGTTAGGAGTGCCATAATTATCTGTAAAAAAACTGAATGAAAATTAAAAAAAACTTTTCTCCCTTGTCCATCTGGTACTTGTGTAAATCTTTAGCCAAAGCCTGTAGGCCTCATCCTCCAGAGACTACAAATGTCTGTGTAACATTTCCCTGTGAATCAACATGGTCTGCCTACCAAGTGACAGATCAATACCAGCATCCTCAAAGCTATGCTGATGATTATACTCCAAATGACCACATGTCAGAGGAAAAGTGTTAATGCCTCTTCTTTGTATTTATTAAGGATAAAAACATCCTGCAGAAATTAAACCATGTCCACTCAAAGCAGATATGAATTAGGAAACAGGAAATGCAAGGCATGAAAGCGTTAAAGCATTAATAAACAATGCGAGAACATAAAGCACGAGGCTGGTTGTCAGTAGGTGAGCTGGCTGTCTGGGTATTCCGAACATTGTGAAAAAAGAAAGAGGCTGAATGGAAGGACCTGTGAGAATCACACTTCAACAAAAACACCATCAGGAATCCTCAAGCTTGTACAATAAATGTTGCCCGCCTCCCACTCTATTACTTCTTCCTGTCTGTCCACAGGAAGGAGTACTGAGTCAGAGTCTCAGCACAGACACAACATTGTTTTCATTTCCCCTAAAAACAAAAGGAAATTGAGCGTTGTTTGTATTGTTATGCAAAAGAAAGCTGAACCAACTGCAGCCTATATTAGCGCACTGTAAAACAGCAACATAATGGTGGACTTTTGTGCAGAAAATGTGATGTAATACAATTAACTAATTGCTGATATTACATTACCATAGCAGCAGCTGGGCTAATATCTGTACAACTGCTACAAGCAGATCAGCCACAACAATGAAACCTCCACATAATACTGTCCATATGTCCCCCTCAAGCCAAAAAAGTGCACCGTTATTCCAGGCATGAGGACTTTTCCGTCAAAGTCCTGGAAGTTAAAAGGCAAGACCTACATGAATAAGCTTATATTTTCATTACGTGTTTGAATGTGGAGAATTTGTGGACCAAGGTGGCACTTTAAATCTTTGGAAAGTGTCAAAATAACAAAACTTTCATTGTTCAGATCATTGCTCGCAGCATCACATTGTTTTCACCACCTGCCTCTTTCCTCTAGCGCATCCTGCTCCCTTTGCTACCTTAGATAAACCTTTTTGTTGAAGGAAATCCGATTCATCAGGTCAGAGTCGGACAACCTTTTACTTACATCGTCTCCAAAGCATACAAGCAAATTAAAGGGGCCTTACATAGGTAAACAATGCTACCCTAGCCATGATGCACTGTGTCCTGGCACTTTTCTATCATTGCAAACATTAAGGTTTTCAGGAACATAAAACAACAGTAGCACTTATCTGGCTTTAGACCACTTTAATCCTCTATTTGCTCTTTTTCACAGCACCAAACGTTTCATCTTCAAAAACTTAATGCTCATGTACCACCTGATGCACACATATTCCATCAATAAGAGGTAATCATTGCGGTTTACTTAATCTCAGTGGTTTTATTTGTTGCTGGCTGACCACGTCTGCAGTTTTGAAGCATCTGTACAACACCTGGATGTAAGAAAGCAGTAAGTGGAAAATCATTATCTCAGCAAAAGTAAAACAGGAAGTGTAAGATTAGTTTATATCCCATGCTGTGAGTCGGTCTCTGTTCTCCCTCTGTGTTCCTCAATTAGTCTGGAGGGATGTGAAACTCGTTCACAACAGGATGCAAAATGCAGTATGTGGGCAGTTCTGTCTTTGTTTCTTCCTATTTTCTGTAAACACTAGTAATACACTAATTGAAATGCTGTCAAGTTATTGTCATCATTTTAGTTTTTGCCAAGAGTAAGTTAGGGAATATTTTTTATGCAGTGTGTTTTAGACTACTGATTTAAGTTTTTATTCCCTCAAAAGAGAAGGAGAATGAGAGAGTTACTTGTATCATTGGAAAGTGAGTGGGACCCTACACAGCATCTCAGTCAGTTCATACAATCATTTCTCAGCCAAAACCTTCTCAGCATCTGAATAGGAAACAGCCACATTCAGAAGGCCATCTGCTTAAATCAGCATCTTTAACTTTAAAAAGAACATTAAAAGAAAACAGAGTTTGGTGAGGAAAGTGCTGAGTTGATGAGTTCCTTCGATCTGGACAGAGATCAATAGGTTCTGTGGCTCGCGTTGGGCCTTCAAAACAGGGCTTCTCAAACTTCAAAGAATATAAACTCATGCTACAATTCCATCTTACTACTGGTGATAACTGCACTTTTTCAAGAGGAAGGGGTTCAAGTCTCTAATTTATACTCAGATTAATTTGCAATTTAACTACAAATATCGTCCTAAATCACAAAGCAGTATTTCGTAGATTATGCCCATGAGCAAAGACGACGCAAGTATGAATAAAGCACTAAACACTTGTACAATAAAACTGGTCACAGTACAACCAATAAGCTAAAAATTTCTGAAATCTTCTATGTGAAAAACTGATTAACTTAATTAACAGAGACAGAGCTTCAAAAAACAAAATCTAATGTTTGATGTCAGCACAAATTGCTCGGTCCCAGCCAAATGAAGAACAAACGGCGTCTCAAAATGATTCAGTCATTCATTAAATCTAAAAAAAAACAAAAAACCTTCTTGTTCATAAATTTGCGATGGATTGAGTAAGAAGAAGCATAAATAGAAACAATCCTCCTCATGCATATTTCATCTTCTTCATTCTCTGTCCCATCGTTCTCAGAGCTGGGTTCCCTTGAGGGCCTAACTTCCTGCACTGCCGATGTCAAAGTTCTTGTCTGATAAACAGTCAGTCTGAGCCACGTTGCAGCACAAACCTCAGCTGCTTTTCAGCCTGCCAAGCTGGCTACATGCACCGAGTGGGCGGATTCCATAGAAACACTAGCATAGCATCCACAAGGCCTGCAAGGGAATAAAAACACCGCCACCAAACCGACCTTAGTGATTTTCCACAATGGAACATTATAATATCAGCACCATGTACTGGACTTTCTGTCCAACCCAAAAGGAGTGTTCCTTTCTGCATGTCTTTTCAGTCTGCGAGCTGCACGCAGAACTGAGGCATGAGAGTTATTTGATGTGCCCTGTGGGTGTGTTCAGTTTAACTTGTATGGCAACCAAAGCAGATTACAATGGGTCAGGCATCTTTCAGATACCGAGCAAACATTTTAATGATACTCGCCTCCCATGTGTACGTCACTCATGCAAACTTGCTCGTCTTGTCTGCTTGGCTTGAACAACTCAACTACTGTCAATGACCTCTCTCTTATTTTAACTTAGAATCTGCATTTCCACATGACATTTAAGTTAACAAACCATATCTCTGCTTTACCTCAGATATGATCTAGATGACCCATTTACAGAAACAGTAGCATTCCTTGGAGCCAGTGAGTGCGATGCTTGTCAAGTATGCAGTCTGTTTCCTAAACGTTCCTGAGCTAAAAACATAGCCAGAGAAAAAAGAGGCTGAGAGCTGCCCTTCTTCATGAACAAATAAACACTTTATAGAGAGAAAACATTGTGTACCAGCGCAATGCATTTATCCACTGATCTTATGATGGATGATTATTTTTAGGAATAAAAACAACAAAAATAAATAAGCATAGGCGGGAAACCATCTGCCTTTTGGCAAGGCATACTCTTATTATGCAACATAGCAACAATCTGCCACCATATATTGCCAGAAATAAAAGTGTTTCTAATTATTTAACAAAGTTCATATCATGCTAGTATGCAGTCTTGCTCTGATCAGTCCATCCTCTCTTGTCTTTTATATCAAAGCCTTCTAAACTGCAGTAAAGGACATGCTGGTCCAGCGATATGCAGACCAGATCTCGCCTTTTGAGGACAGATAACAACTCTTTCTTCTCAGATCACACCGAGTGCCTCAGTCTAAAATGTATGTGTGCGTGAGAGCACAGGAGCAACTGTCGGCCATGCCAAGCAGCACGCTGTTACCAGCCCATATGAGTATTTTCTTAAGATCTTCATGCAGAGAATTGAACAGCTGACCGTTGTTATTCATACAAATAAAGGATTGCATATAGAGGATGATAAGAATGCTCTGACAGACTGACCTTTGAGCACAAAGAGGAGGTCAGATCTAATATACATCCAGGAAGTACGACAAGTTTACTCTGCAAATGTAAAGTTTAATAACTCATTACCTAGTCAGAGCCTCTGTATCCAACTCATTTTCCACAAATGTACAGATTAAAGCCACTATGTCCATTCAAATCTTTTAAAATGATTAAAACCCAATTTCAAAAAGTTTACTTGCATCTTACATAACAAGTAATGATCCTAATGACTTTACCTGATAACATATTCATGAAAAAATGTTGCCATAGTGATCCATCTGTGAACATGTACACAGCCTGTACCAATACAAAGACAGCTCATAGATTAGGCCCATCGCAGATTTAGTTTTACTTCAATACAGACTTCAAATAAATAATACTCCATATTTATATCGACTCATTGGAGCATGAACTTAACAAAAAAATCATATTATAAAGTCAGTCAGCACTGATCAGTTTGAGTGTCTGTAATCACACAAATACTTCACGATTAAGAAAATTTCTCCCCATTTTTCTCCTGAGAAACCAAGACTGATGTCGTGGTTACAATAAGTCAATAGGTTTTCAAGAAAAAAAATGTAGAGATCATCTCCCACTTAGAGGACCACTCCATTCTTACCACAGCGGGACAAGGTTACTCCAAATGCAATTACATCCCCCTCCCCCCAACCCTAACTTGATTCATTCATCAGCAGGAGCATATGGATGAAGAACTGACTTTCTCACTCACCACTGATGAGCAGCAATGTCAGCCTAAGTGAATCTAGGCCAGCGAGGCTGATGATAGATATTTCTGAGAGTCTGGAGCGGCACTGAGAGCAGACCTTGAATTCTTCTCACAACGTCACATATTCTCACATACGGAAATTCTTAACATTGGAGAGAGCCGTCAAGGAGATTGCAGGCTCTTTGGATTTTCTATCTGACAAAACAACCAAATCCACATCTTCACCGCAAACGTGTGTACTACTCTCCACATAACCTGTGGCTACAAATTCCGTACCACACCAACGACAGGAACTGGTAAAATAATGAAGTGAACTGGTGATGAAAGACGCTTTAGAGAAATTGAGGAAGATTCATCGCTTCATTACATGTGTGAGCAACTTCAACAATAATATAAACAAAGCCATGAAATGAATAAAAACATGGCATTTCTGCAGCTCCTGTACTATAGTTGTGAGATTTCTTTACATTAACATGTTCGGTGAAAATACACAGGAAATACAGAGGATTCCTTTTCCATTAGTAAATAAGAAATTAACAACGGGATGTGGCCACTTTAGTCTGTGTTACAGTCAGATTGTTCATCATTACACTAACATATGACTTTCATACGTTGGGCCCTTTTCTACAATAGTCTACTTTAAACACAGCCTTGAAAACTAAGAAAGATTTTCAGCTATTTTTCCCTTTTTTGATGGTTAACCATAGGGGGAGCAGAAGCTATAAATACATACAAACAAAAACCTGCATTAACTGCATCACAAATAAATGGTACAGTGCACATATTTAAAATGTCCTTTCTCCTGGCACGATCAAAACACAACAGAAGAAAGTGAAAGCCATCATTTGCTGGCCATTTACTTTCTGAAACCAGTTGTGCATTTCCCACTTCAAGGTTGGTTTCTTTTACTAAAACCAGACTTCACCATGAGCCCTGCAATTACAACATTTTACAACTTAGCTCCCTTTTTATCATTTATGGCACATCCAACTATGCTGCATAGCAAGCCAACCCTTAAAAAACCTCATTATTCAAGGATAAGTATCTTAAAGATGTAATGGTTAATGTTGTACTTTTTAAGAAGGCTGAATGTCAAATGACAATAGCAGAAGTGGACACCACAGATTAGTTGAACAGTCTGTCATAATTATGCATTTAAAGACAAATAAAGAACAAACTTTCAGAATTAGTTGGACTAAACAGTGGCTTGTTTGGCTACTTCACAAGGAACAGATTTAATCAGGGTCAAAAGTCAGACTGATCATGTGAAGAGAAATAGCTTAAAGCATAACAAGACGGATCCAAAGGCAACTTGGCAGCTAAACAAGAGATTTACATCAAGTACAGCTAATTCTGTCAATTCATTAGTAACTTAATCTATATATGTATGTATATGAGAAGCAGGTGCTGAAGAAAATTCAATGAATGCATATAAAAGTTTTAGTCGAGAGCTGGCTGAATTAAAAAAAATGTAACAGGATCAGCTTAAAAATGTAAAGCTTGGAGTAGCCAGGTGCTGTCTGATATTTATCTGTGAATTTCTGAAACAAGTTCAAGCTATTTTGAGATTTACTAGTCATACACTAAATAAATTTAGTTAATTTTGACTACAAAATCATAAACAAAGATTATATCATGGAAAGAGTGCAAGTCCTAAATGTTAAATCCATCAATTTTATCAGTTCATTTTTTACATATAGCTGGAGAAAATTCGTAAAACATTATACTACTCCTATACACAATATAGGTAATGTATTTGGTAATATAGTAAAATGAGAACTGATGTAATTTACTTAAATTATTGTAATGCAGATGGAAAGTACTGATTGGTCAATTATCCTGTTGAACTTCTGAGCCTTTGTGGTGCAAAAACAGCAATTAAACTACAGAATAAAGAATATATGTATAAGCAATATATATTATATAAAATGACAAGTGATATCAAGGCGGAGATCACGCGATTCGACTCTGCTGTCCAGGAGTCACACACGTTACATACTGTACATGCGTTCAATTTGCGTAAAAATAGCACGTCCTTGGGCAATTTTATGTCAGACGTGATAAGGCACCAGGAAAAAGGTGCCCCCCCCACACTGGCACAGGTAACACATAAAAAAAAAAGAGAAAATTCGTCCACTACGCTCGTTAACGTTGTACACAAACAAGCTGTCAGTCACTTCGGCGGTAGCGTTAACTGGCCAGCGCAACTGATCCCGAGCGACTTCGACCGCTTCTTCAATGTCCACCGGAAACAAAACAGCCTAAACGGTAAAGTTTATATCTATATTAATTTCAAAACTACCCAGAGGAGGTACAAATACTTTTAGAAGCTGTAAATGTAAAGTAAACAACGCATTTGCCTCATCTCACCTGTTCGTACTGCGGCGGAGCTGATATTGCCTGGTCAGGATGCTGCTGCCGCCTCGCGCACGCGAGTCATTTAAGTGTCACCAACAACGGCCTGTGCTCGAGCCGGTAGGTGGAGCGCGTGCAGTATGTTTGGCGCAGTGCGCCGGTGAGATTCTGGGAAATGTAGTATTTCAGTTTACAAACGTTAAAAGGAAATAACGCAACAGTGAAAATGCAACGTATAGTTTTTCTTTTTCTTTTCCAGCTGTTTTATTTTTGTCCATTTAAAGATTTTTAATAATTGTCAATAACCGTGTTAATCAAGGATGTAATGATAATAAACATTCTCTGTCTGAATTAAATAGAATTTAATGATTAAAATTACTTTAACATCATGATGTAATTTTTTTTTTTGGTTGACATTCATTTTACACTCTTCGGTATTCATATCTGCATTTCAATCATTTCGAGCTAGTCTGCATTTTTTAAACATAGCCAGAGTAGGGTATTAAAATATACTATTCATTAACACCATCATATTATATGCATATATAATAAATATAATAATATCTAATAAATATCTGCTGCAGCCCTTTAAAACACATCAGTTGCAGCCTTCAAGCTGCACAGATACAGTACTTGTGTAATGCTTTACATTGACTGAAGACTGGCAGGTTGGTGTTGTGTCGAATGTGTGGAGATAAATATCTTGGTTAAAAATATATACAATTTTTCATGAAGTGTATATTAATTTTATTTTCATTATATTTTGTGTTGCTATTTTGTAAACACAAGGAGCTAAAATAAATCTTTTTGGTTTAGGTTCTAAAATTCTCCTGTAACTTCCGGTTGCAGACAAATGTGACGAATCTGCAGACGCTCGTGCCTCTACTACGTTTACCTAAAGCAGTGTCATTGAGAAACATGGCCGCATCCACGGGTGTTGCGAGCGATGCTGTCTCCAACCCACAAGGTCCAGCTTCGGCTGGTCCGAGTATGGACAGCCCCACCATCCAGTACAGTACGGTTCTGGAGCACCTTATCGGGGACAAGAGACCCATAAAGGACCTGAGCCCCGGTGTTATGGGGGGGCTGCCGGTGCCTCCGAAGAGCGACGAGCAGAAAATGCTTGAGAGGGGAATGGAGAGCTGCGCCTTCAAGTCCCTCCTGGCCTGTGTGGGAGGTAAATATCCACAATAATAATGTCAAATACAGCACAGTTCAGTAAAGTGTAGAGATTTCTGAGTCCATACTGCTGATGGGAGTTCTGATCTCCCATACAGCTGTAATGCAGTATATAGCTTCATAACACAAAATTATTGTTTAGCACTTGAGATAAAATCTTTCCAAATGACTTAAGTACAAATTTAAACATTTATACGCTTCAGTCTTATGCATCCTGCTTGCTTTTGAAATGTGATCATGAAAAGGAAAAACATGAACACAGGCACTGATGAGACTCATAAATCAGCTTGTGTTTTATTCCTGAAGTCTGCAGGTGATGTGTGACTAGTTTGGCCTTTTCGTTCCTCAGGGTTTGTCCTCGGAGGAGCTTTTGGTGTTTTCACAGCTGGTATTGATACCAATGTTGGCTTCGATCCCAAGGACCCTTTGAGAACCCCAACAGCACGAGAAGTGCTCAAAGACATGGGTCAAAGAGGGATGTCTTACGCCAAGAACTTTGCCATCGTGGGTGCCATGTTCTCCTGTACAGAGTGCATCATAGAATCAGTAAGACACACTGTTTCTGTTCATTATCTGGGACTGTGGGGGGGTGAGATGACTTGCGCAATGCCCAGAAGCTCAAGACTAAAAAATACTTGAATACAGAAGAGTTCTCAATTTCACAACAAGAATGAAGGGGGAAAAAATTTAATGCGTAAAATTTTTTTTTTTAAATTTAACAACTTTAACATTTTCATATGACACTGGAAGATTAGATCAAAGACTTTCAGGGTTGTTTAACAAAAAAGCGTTGCTGTCATCGAATTCCATTAATGACATGTGATGGTTAAAAATGTTATATAATGATAAATATCCATTTCATGCATCATGTCCCGACAGTGGACACCTATCTGACAGCAGTTTTCCAGTATATTCATGGGCAGGGATGGAAAATTTGTAATTTTGCTGCTTCTGTGGACATCAGTGAGTCTTGCAATACACTGTAACTGACTTTATATATACATACATGCATAATTTGTGATAACCAAATTTTCTTTTGTGATAAACAGGAAAAGAAAATGATACATCCATATGTTGATAGAATATTCATATGCAAGTTACTGTAAATTAATGTATGCAAAGAACATGGCACTGTTTTTAAATAATTCATGCATGATGAAAGGGTTAAAGAATTTATTAGGTGAATTAATGTTTTCTTTATTTCCATATAACTGTAAACGTGGGTCATCCCTGTGAAATTAGTCAGAAAAAATTTCTACATATCAGCAGATTATCAGTCATGTTTAATCCTTTAAAAAAACATATTTTTCAAAAGTCAATAGCATTTTGTTTTTGCTTTTTAACAATAGTTTCTGGATGTGGCTTCAGCCTCAGCCCGACCCTACTACCAAGTATGCACAGTGGATGGATGGATGACCCACAAATTAATGTGCTTTTTTTTTTCTTTTCTAAATGATCTCCCAAATATTTTTTCTGTAGGTGGAAGTGTTTGCACTCAAATATTAGAGGCTTAATGTCAGTCTTTGTAAAAAAAGCCCAAATACTGTACGGTTGTCTCACTGGAAGCATGAATGTAAAGTAGAAATATTTGATCCGTTTATGGTAACAAAATAGAAAATAAACTCCAAACATGTTGGAGGAATTAACCAGAAATAATGGCTCATTATGTGCTTACAACAAAAAAATGAGTCTCCCTTTGTGGGAGTAATATTGAAATTTCTTTATTTGGATAAACCCCTTGAGATGAACCATCTCGTTTTCGAGGGGGTCCAAGACATAAAGGACATAAGGATAAAACATTTACAACAAAACAAAAACACACGCACATAAAAAACAAAAAAAACGCTACACAAACAGTCCAACAAGACAAACAAGACCACAGTTACTACATCTTCTTGAACTCAAAGTCTGATACATCCAAACATATCGCCATAAAGCTGAAGATGATAACATATAATTGTATATGTTTGTTTACAGAAATAAATAAGCAAATAAACAATGAGAGACAAACAGTATCACTGAAAACAAGAGCAGGCCACTATGAAGTGAGAGGACACAGCACGTTTGAAAGTTCCAAAAGAACAAGATCTTATATTAGCAGGTAGGTTATTCCAGTCAGCTGGTGTTTTAAACATAAAAGATCTTCTTCCAAAAGATTTAGTTATACTAGGAATTATAAAATAAAGCTGAGAAGTACATCTGCTATGGTGACTTGGAGTATGTAGTACAAAATAGTGCTGTAGAGAAGGTGAGAAGTTAAAGTAAATACATTTGTAAATGAAAAGTAGCCAGTGAATGTGTCTTTTACTTTCAATGGTGGCCAGCTAAGTCTGGAATACATTGTACAATGATGGGTAAGAAAAGGGCACCCAAGGACAAATCTGCAGAGTCTATTATAAGCTGTGCTAAGTAAATCGAGATCACAGTTATGAGCAGTTTGATATACAACATCACAATAATCTATAATGGGGAGTATGAGTTGATTTGCCAGTTTCTTTCGCACATTAAATGTGAAACAGTCACGAGAGCGAAACAAAATACTTATGATGAAATTAACCTTATTTAATAAGTGATTAATGTGAGTTTTAAAAGTCAGTCCAGAGTCTAGCCACACACCAAGATATTTAAAGTTATCAACTTTGTGCAATGATGAACCATCCATACAGTTTATCACACAAGGACCAGAGTTACGTTTAAGTTTTTGTTTGTTACCAAATATCATGACATAAGATTTAGATTCATTAAAAAGAGGTTTGTTACCTACTAGCCACTCCTGAACAGAGGTAAAATCAGACTGAAGGGAAGATTGGATTTGTGGTAAATCAGATTGAGATGTATAAATGACTTTGCCATCAGCATAAAGTTGAATATGGCATTTAGCTAGACATGAAGGGATGTTATTAACAAAAACCGAGAACAAAAGCGGGCCAAGAGTTGAGCCCTGAGGGACTCCGCTATGTACAGTAAGAAAATCAGATTGAAAACCATGTAGGGTAACACACTGTTTTCTGTTGTGGAGATAAGAACTAAACCAACGGACAGCACTAAGAGAGAGACC
>JAVQJG010117522.1:0-23702 GCA_036024015.1 Craterocephalus amniculus
TGAACGGGGCCCGGTTAAAAAGTCCACAAAAACTTGGCAATATTCCTCCATACTGCTCGTCCAATGTAATCCAATGGTTATCAGTGGGCAACGTCCATAGTTTACTCGGAACGACTTCATTAGTATATATTTTTTAGCATAAACCGTAGCATGTTTTAGTTCCTGGATGACGTCACCAAAGTATGGTGGCCACGGTAGACCAAACCACCCGGGAGTGCTTACAGAGCTTACAGCCCACGTCTATATGCATCGTGCCTTAAAAGAAAACTGCAAAGGTAAACATGAAAGGAAGAGTGTTACAAAGCCTCATGTTCAAACTGACTTCATGGTAGCACGTTGTCAGCATTCAAGCAGACCACCTCAGCTCAAATGGTAACAAGAAATATTGACTTGAGCAACAGAAGCCACTGCCACTTACAGCCTGGAAACCTGAGACTCCATAAAAGTGAGCAGCATTAAATAACACAACAACAAAAAAAATCACACGTTGACTTAGGAAAGTCTGGTGTGAAGGAGGCAGTTCTGGCATTGTGTGACACAAAAGATAAGACTAAAACAATGAGATGATTTGAAAGATATAAAAGCAGTAGAGTGGAGAATTATGGTGCTCTTTGGGGGCTTAGGTACTTTGTAAAGGGAGGATGTATTCTGAAGCTTTAAACTATGTAACAATGCGACATTCAATCATTTAGCCAATAATTATCAGCAGGATATGAAAATTAATGACATGCATTGAGCAAAGAAAGGGACAATAGTGATTTTTAGCTGGGTGAGGTGGAAATGTGGACCAGTTTTAACTGTTTTCTGTGGTACATTGCTGGATACTGCAGTCCATCTGATGTACTGTAGCCGTTGTGCCCTTATTATGGGGCATCAAATAAATCTGTGAGGTCATGTGATGATGAGTGGGAGAGAAAAGAAGAAAATCCTACAAAATGTATATTCATTGACTCTCTCTGTACTTCACTTTCTAGTTACTGACTAGAGTTAAACTAAAGAAAGTTTTTCTATAAGGGCTTATTGATTCATGTTTTTCACATATTTGATTTAAACAAATTTTGCTCTGGACACTCAGCAATTTGTTAATGATTTACATCTTTGAAGGAAGTTATCTCATTATTCAGTACACAGTGTATACTGTTGTACATCATAGTTTTACATTTTATTTTGTGCCAGTGAATAGCAAACTTTTATTTTCCTGCCAAATATTCCCAGTTATTTTTGTTTGGTACAAGCAAACAGTTGCCGCTGACAGAAAGTAGCTGGGAAAGCTTCCGTCACAGAGAAACATGTATTCTGGATTTCTCCCTATCCCTGTGGAGCTGCTTTTGTTGTATTACCCCTTATTTCCTATGCAAAAATAATGCATATTTAGTGAATGTACATCAGGCATATGGATGTCTTTTATATGCAAAGACAAAACACGAATAAGACCCATTTACAGCAGATAAGCGTACAGTGCAGCATCATAGTTTTTGTGGTGTTTCTTTCAGAATGCGTACTACACCAGCACCCAGCAGCTCCACATCGGGCTCCTCAGCCCCACCGTTGACGATGACGATAACAAGTGCCTGGTGGACGTGAATAGCAGGCCGCGTCTTATTGAATGCAGCTACGCAGCAGCCAAACGCATGAAACTCCACTGGCTCTTTACTCAGGTAACAACCTACGGCACAACATACAGATTGCTGGAAAACATAAGGTTGAAGTGAAATGAAATTGGAATTGAAATAAAAACACCTTATTAAGATTTGCAATTTGCCAGTTTGCCAATTTCCCAGAATTGGCAGAATTTCCAGAAGGAAATTGCAACAGTTTATTCTTCATTCTTCTGTTAAGCATCAATTTAAGATACAGCAAAACCAACCACAGAGGCGGCTTTACATCATGCATGTCCTTTAGAAGAAAGTATATTCATATCATTAGTATATATATATATAGTATATAATTTTAGCTGACACTGTTATCCAAAGCAAAGCGCTAAGATTTCTTATGTAGACAGCGACAGAGCAACTGCTTTTACCAGTTAATGTCACAGATTTACAGATATTCTGGGTGTTAGGATGCACTTATTCCAAACCTGTGACCAACCATTTATGCATTGGGATTATTTAGCAATTCAGATAGGTCCATTGGTATCCTTACTCATAGCTGTTTTCTCTGATTTGAGAAAAAATCAACCAACAGGTTGTTGTTAACAGGTTTTGAAAATAACAGTGTCATTCCTCTATGCAAGACCCAGAAAAAAATGTCTTGTGTTCGGAATATAGCCTCACAATATTGCATGGCTAGCTGACAAAAATAACAAGTGTTTGCTGTCAACTGATTTCAAATGAGCGACTTTGGGAAGGGATAATCATGCTCTAAATTACTAAACTACATCTTGACCTCAATTTTATTATTCACATTGCCATTTCCCTGAGTGCTGCTTCCCTAGAAAGAAATTAGAATATTTCTGATCAGCGTAGTGCAAGACAAGGCGTAACATGAGTAAATAAATACGCAAGTCATCAGTCTCTTTGACTAGAGCTAAAAAAAAAAAAAGTATGCAAGAAATCTAGCTCTAAAATAACACTAAAAACCAATCAATCAGATTTTTCAATATTCAAGACAGGTCAAGTTTATTTCACATTTCATTTACAAGACAATTCAATATGCTTTAAATAAAACATGAGGTGCATTACAGCAGGATGCAGAGGAAACTTTAAATAACTAAAGAAATTTAATAAGGAGAGAAAAAAGCCTCAATGGAACAGACAGATAATAAAGAAATGATAAAAATATTTGCAATTTTACATATAAAAAAATGTCATTATATTTCATTGTTTCAAGTATGGTGGGAGAAACTCTAATCTGTATTCTTATAAAAGACTCAAGACTCAGCCTGTTGCCAGATGAGGTTCCACAAGGTGTTATTTTTAGCATTACACAGATTTGCTTGTATGTTCTTTGCAATCCAATGAGGTTTTTCATTCTTTTTTTCATCTTATTTTAAATCTGCTGTTGGCATTGAACTGAAAATAGGCAAAAATGTCAAAAATAGTAAGAATGATAAAACCTTCTAAGATTTCTGTTGTTGTCTTAGGTTCAAACAATTTACAAATAGCACTCATAGCAAAAGAAATCTGCTTTATTTAGACTGTGAATTCAAGTAACATCTAAAATAGATATGTGCCTGTATACCTAATAGCCTTTATTTTATTGCCTTTATGGCACCACAAACTGCACCATTAGTTGGCACAGACCAGGTCCACATGATGGTCCATAAATGCCCACTTGCAGCATTTACTACCATTCTGCTATCCATCAGAAATGTATTTCTGGACTTCGTAGAAAGACCCAATGCTTGTGGAAATATAGAAATAATAATTTATCTTATCATTTTTATAGCCTGTCAGGTCCTTGGGCCTTTTTCATCCCACATCTTACTGCATTCCTCTCATCGTATTGAAAAGACTTCTCTCTCTACAGCTCTCTCCACACTGGATTAAATGTTGAAGGCCTTCTCTTCGGTCACTTGCTCTTTGTAAGCCCAAAACTGTAATGAGAAAATTCAGCTTCATTTTATCCAATTCAATTCAATTCAGCTTTATTTGTATAGCAACAATTCATAACCACTTTAATCTAAAGGCGCTTCACTGATAATCAGTTTAAGACAATATGATTGTCATACATTCATATACTGTACAAGCCAATTCATGTCAAATAGCCAGTGTAAGGAAACCAACAGACTGCATCAAATAGAGTCCTCAATCAATCCCTTTCTGAGCTGCGTTAGGCGACGGTGGCGAGAAAAACTCCCTTTTAACAGGAAGGCAAAACCTCCAGCAGAACCCGGCTCAGGGAGGGCGGCCATCTGCCTCGACCGGTTGGGGGTGGAGACGATAGAAAGGCTGAACGTAGACGGAGGACAGAAAGAGAGCGCCGAGGGAGAGGATAGAAAAAAAGTGTAGAAAGAGACGATAGAAGGAAAGACACCATCATCACATGTGATCCATGGAGATCTGCTGAAAGAGGAGAAATATGTTTGTTTATCCATGTTTATCCATGAGAGTTGAGGAGCAAAGAGATGAGAATGAAAAGTGTCATGGGACATCCCTCAGCAGCCTATGCCTACGGCAGCATCTCTAAGGGGTGGCTAATCACCCCTAACTATAGCATTTATCAAGAAGGAAGGTTTGCTCTTAAAGTTAAAGAGCAGTTAAAGTTTATGAGGTCATGATCAAGTTTTTTTAGTTGTATGATGTGATGCTTCTGTCCAAACTCTTATTGGACTAAATGCTCAAAGCCTAACACTCATATAGCTACATATTTTGTTTTAAATAATATTTTAAATAGTTGTTAAACCTTTTATTAGATGTTCTTTGTCTTCTTCCTACTACTACAGTCATCTAGCTGATGCTTTTCTCCAAAAGTACTTACTGTACATCTGAGACTGAGAAAAACACAAGCAAGAAATCAAATAGCAGAGGACATAATCATTTCTTGAGTTTTTATTTTATTTTCTCTGTGATCTGTTTCTGTGTGTTTATGCCTATTTATGATTCTTGCTATTCTTTCTAACTCTTTGTCTTGCTTTGGAAAAAAATAAAGATGATTATTTTAGCCTTTAATCCATGTGATGCTATCTGGTGAGCCTGTAAGGTAGTTTGAGTCAGCCAAAACATTCAGCTTAAATCACTTCTGCAGCACATTTCTACATCTATTCTCAACATTGAGGAACCTAGAGGAGGGAAAATGATATTTGGAACACAAATTGTTCTTGCTGAGCGTGGTATGATTTTATAACTGGCCTGCTTTTATCTTTTCAGGGAGGGTCCATTCAAAACAGGAAATCAAAGAGATGCCTAGAGCTTGTAATGAGCAGCGACAATGAATTTGGCTACCAACTGGCTGTGCAGAAATGCACCGGACAGAAATGGTTCATCACAAACGTGCTGTTTAGCAACTCCTTGTGATTGAACGAACACTGGATGGAGTCGTTTCTTTTGTGTGCACATGGCTGAAAATGGTTGCTGTACAAGAGAATGAGAGGCAGAAAAATGAAGCGGGGTTGAGCATGTTGGGTTTGAGCGACACAATATCCTCTGAGGAGTGGTCGACATCTCATCTTAAATGTTGGACATTTTATTTTCTCAACAGGATCAGCAGAAGTAGTGGATACTTTGCAGATTTGACAAGGTGGTAAATTTAGTATATTTTGTGGTAAATACGATACAGTCAGATTTTGGTTGACTTGAAAGATGTAATGGGTCTGATTAGTTTTTGTACTTTGTTGAAATTTGCTACCATGTAGCACGCTTTCTAAATCTGTCCCTGTTGTAATTATTGGATTTTAGTGTCTCAGGTTTGTAGGTTTATTATACAATTCAGCTGTAAAGTTGTGGGAAATGATGGGATAAATTGAATATTTTCTAAGTGTAAATATTTTAATATTTGTAATGTATATCAGTAAAAGAACTGATGTAAACTACTGAGTACAAGTGCCTTTTTTTTGCTGCCAAAGGCACAATCAATAGCTCACTGACTGAATTAAAAAGATTCTAAACTGCTACTAATCCCAATTGTTTCGTATTGTCAATTGTTTTTATGGTAAGTTGGTTAACCAGTTTTGAAAGAGCTGCGGAGAACAAAAAAAAACAGATTACAAAGAAAATGTTTGTTTTTGTTGCTATGGCTTTGTGTTATCCAAGATTTTTCACACACACATAGGTATATTTATATATCCATCCATCCATTTTCTGAACCGCTTAATCCAATTGGGTCGCGGGTGTGCTCCCAGCTATCAACGGACGAGAGGCGGGGTATGCCCTGGACAGGTCGCCAGTCTGTCGCAGGGCTGACATGGAGAGACAGACAACCATTCACACACACACTCACTCCTAGGGAGAATTTAGAGTGCCCAGTTAGCCTAGCCTAACATGCATGTCTTTGGACAGTGGGAGGAAGCCGGAGTACCCGGTGAGAACCCACACATACACGGGGAGAACATGCAAACTCCACACAGGAGGGCCACAGTTTCAAGCCCCTCCTCAGCCGGAATATGGCTCCAACCGACTTGGGACTCGAACCGGCGGCCTTCTCACTGTGAGGCCGCAGTGCTAACCACTACACCACCGTGCAGTCCAGCAGTAAATCAAAAAAAAAGTCTGTATCTGCACATAAAGTATTAGACCACCAACACTTATATTAGGTTTGAAGACAAGACTGATGGGGGTTACATTAGTGGGTCTATAAGTTTTTTTCTGCTTAGTATACATTTTATTCTCACTCACACGCTCCAGTTTCGATATTTCTCTCTCTCAATCTGTTTTCTTCCACATAAACATGAGCAAATTATTTTCCCTGAGAATGCAGACATGGCTAGAAACAGTGATCTGATATTATTAGACATTGCACTTTACAAAGTCAGATGATTCATGTTTTTATTTGATAAACTCTAAAACAATAAACCATGATTGTAGTGCCTGTTCCCACGCCGGAACAAGGCTCATGCTAATAAATGACAGTGTTGATTTCTTCACATGTTCCACTTTACATGTGAAATTCATATTCTTTGAAGAGCTAAAGTGAAAGTGGATCCTAATAAAATACAAACAGATGTGTTACACTGATGACAAAATGTACCAGACAATAATATAACTGAAAAATCCCTTATGTTGATTATGTAATATCATAATTCATGATAACTGTGTTAATATAAAGCCAATTCATTGAAAAGTTGTATTGCTGAAGAATTAGATTCAGAAAGAGACTCTCTTTAAACAAAAAGAGAAAACTCTGCAGCATGAATAGTCAAAGGTAGGGTTTCCATCCGCCTCCATCAGTAAAATAGTCAGTCTTTAACAGAGAATTCTTTAGTTTTAGCGTCTTTAGTTAGCGTCTGCAGCAGTAGCTGTACTAACTGTGGCAGGAAACAGTGCTGTTATTCCTCTACACTGAAAATGTGTCTCTAAAAGGCAGATTCTCCACAACAGTTTTAATTGAACCTGTCAAAAAAACAGGAATGTTGGTTTTCTCTGGGTTTTGACTTCGCTTATCTAGAACACATTATTTACAGGCAGATGGTGGCTGTCTGCCACACCTCGAGGTGCTCATGTCAACACCAAGTATGCACGCACACACAGGCACACACATCACTACCCTTGAAACACACAACCAACAGCATGTCCCTGTCCCTTGTCACACCGCCCCTGGCCCCACCTCACTCTGTCCCCTTAGCCTGCCACTTCAGCAGCACCTCCCTTCCTCCTCAGTTTGTGTGTGTGTGTGTGTGTGTGTGTGTGTGTGTGTGTGTGTGTCCCAATATACATGTCTGTATGTGCCTTGATCTGTGTGTGTTGGACCGTAAGTGCACATGTCTCCTTCTCCCATCTGAAATATGGCTGTGTCTGCCCCACTTGTATATCTTGACTCGTTTCTTCGGCAGAAAACCTTGGTCGCCGCTGATGGAAGAAGCACACCACAAATAACTCAGAGAAACGCGCCAGTCGAACAGGTCACCGCTGAAATGCAGGTTCTTTACACCATCTAACCAGTTAGTTTTTTCCTTTTTGCTCTACACTTTTATTTACTTTATTTACTTCATTTATGTTTACCATATACTACTTCACTAATTTGGCTCCTCATTCGCCTGCATTTTGGTCAGGCAGCAGCCCATAAACAACACCACAAAGTAAGCACTAAAACACTGCTGAAGTAAACACACAGCCAGGCTGTATGATACAAGGAGTAGTGTTCATGGGAAATGTAGGGATTTACTTGTTTTATTATAGTGATTGGAGCTCCTGCACTTTTGAAAGATCCTACTCCTTCAGAAAAGCAGCTTCTTACTGTATAGCTCCTAAATAGCTTTTATTTTACTGGGTGATCCTATTTTACCTTAAACTGGAAATTGTAATGGTTTATAATGGTTTAATGGTAGTAAGCGGTTGTGCCGGAGTTGCTTCAGGATAGCGTTTACTGAAAAAAGCGTAAGCAGTATCAAACATATTCTAACACAGCTTAGAGTAGTGCATCACACATGACATAACATAATATGCTAAGCAGGGTAAATCAAACAAACAAACTGATTACATTTGCTCGTGTCAACACATTTCAGTCAGCAGACAAAAACTTTGAGTAAGTTTTCACCAGAATGACCAACAAGACTGACGTCCTTATAAAAGGTTAGGTATCATACAACTTGGCCAATTAACTTCATGCCAAGCTCATGAAGGAGACAGGTGCAGATTTCTTTGCTACCCGGATTCTAAAAGATTTTGCTTCTATGTTGAATAGTATTTAGATTTTTAATTTTTTTTTCTGGTGAGACCTTTTACTCCTACCGGTAAACTGAATGAGCTGAAATCCATCTGATCCTGAACTTTAAATTAGCTGTAAGCATGTTTGACAGGCTGATCAGTACAGGGAAGAAAAATGAGGACATCAGGTGCTTTTTCTTATAATTCATTCAAAAAGTATACACTCTGCGACATTACCTGATTAGAGTTCTTGAACGGTGCACCTCATTTTAATACACGTGCCGTATGTGTTGTCTGACTGTTTATTCTGTCTTTCTTGTGTCAAAATGTTAAAAAGTGACAAATGTTTTTCTGTTGTGTGGGATTGACTCTCACTTCACTGCTCGGATGTGCCATTCTCTCATTAGTGCCACCACAGCCGGCTCAGGCTTTGTTCAAGACCTCTTAAAGCACACTAGTGTTAACACCTAATGACAGCACTGCACAGTAATCTTTAATGCGTCACACTGGTTCTCTAGTAGCACAATCACGGCTGGAGGATGATTGTGGAGGATTATGTAGAACCACTCAGCCAAAGTCCCCTCCATCCTCTGACTGTCTGTTCTAAGTGGCCCTCTCCCTTGTTTCCTGATGAAATCAATTATCAGTTTCCTCTCTCAGATCACAGTCTTAATGGTAAGTGCAAAAGACCAAAAGACTCACATGTAGGAGTCAAAACAAGCTCAATCAAAGAACAATGAATTATTCTATTTGGGGCCATGAGTGTGGGTTATGTTTAATGAAATGCAGGCATACACACACAGGCACATGCGCGCAGACAGACTCACGCACAAACAAACAGACATGCTGGACGGGGGGTTGCCAAGATATTGACCCAGAGAAGCCTCAGATACCTCCCATGGCTGCTTCAGACACAGGATGACCCAATCAGCCGCAGGCAATTCTCCACAATAGTTTGTACCTGAGAGTTGACTTCACCATTGTATGCATGTCATACTTGTTCATGCCCCTGACCGGCATTTATCAACTCATAGGCTACTTTTTGTTTTATAAAAAAAACATTAAACTGTATGTTCATAGAGTAATTAAGTGTTTTTTCCCTCTTTTTTTGTTTTGAGCATCAGAAAGATCTGATCCTCTCAGCTGATTCCTCTGTTATTCCAACAGAGTGGTGCTAGAGGGAGCCCTCCTCCTTTTCACCCTTTAACAGCAGTCAGTGTCCCCCCCCTCTCTCTCTCTCTCTGCCCCTTCCCTCAGCTTCCAGGCAGCCAACAGGGCCAAAGGGCCAAGGCCACTCCAGCCCTTCAGCCTTAGAGATGGGCTTGGACGCCCCAGGAGAGCAGAGGGGAACCTGCCGGGGGCCTGAGCTGTGGTCAGCCACAGGGTGAGACAAAGAGAGAGGATGCTGAATGCAATCTGACCCTGTCACTCACTCAGTGAGGAAAAGAAGTGAAAGAAGCAGGGCCAGCAGGGAGGGTGGAAGTGAAAAGGAGGGAAAATATAGCGAGAGAAAGACAAGGAAATCACACAAAGACGGAGAGCAAAGCAGAGGTCCTGGAAGGGTTGAGAAAATCTATCAAACCAGTGAAATGAAAGAAAGGAAAAGATTCAGGCCAGGAATTATTTTGGGTCAGTACAAAAAAAAACCAAAAAAAAAAAAAAAAAACTCCCCACTTTGCAGATTGGGTGTTTAGTATAAAAACCCAAGGTCTAAAGAACGGCTGCAGTCTGGGTGCTGAAAAGCCATTCTCTGAATTTTGTTCTTTAAATGGGGAGAAATATTGATCTGGCTCAGCTGGCCCTGTTGTGTGTGTGTGTGTGTGTGAGTAAGAGAGAGAGAGCATAGAATAGAGAGGCTTTGTCTTTTAGGACCTAGCAGGGGTGGCTGTGGGGTGTTACCATGGTTACAGCCTCACCCCCACCTTTATCCTCCACTATCTCAGCGCACACGCACATACACACACACGCGCACACATTCACATGCATAAATATACGGACTTCCCAAACTGACGTTGTATACGTACAAGTAAACACAAACACCTACACACACATTTTCTTTAGGACCTCTGCTCAAAAAAATGCAAAAATCCCATAAAGCATTTCTCAGCGTGTCACACTACCAGGATAAAACTCTACCCTTAGGCTATACAACACACACACACACAGCAAGGTGCAAGGAAGAAGATAATAATTGCAGAAAAAAAGGACAGCACAACACTAATGTGTGACACAGACTCATCGCTCATCATTTCCTTTCAATTTACCCTCTTTGTCTCTTCCACCCGCGACACACTCCTTCTCTCTCTCACACACACACGCACACCCTTTGTGCCGTGTCCATGATGTCTTGCACACCCATACTTAACGCGATGTGCACCTCAACACACACACACACAGCTGAGCACAGGTAGTTTGCTCACACAAATGCACCTGTCTTTTGAGAAAAAGAGATCAGAGCACTTTACTGCTAGGTAACTAATATAAATAACTCTCATTACAACACCGACAGGAGCCTCTTCTCTCACCTCTGGCTAAATGGCATCATTAGGGACACTCACACAGTCACACACATACACACACGCACCTGTAGGAAAATAAGAATGTGTGCGAGCTCACACACGAAGATGAACAGTACACCCCATCTGAACGCAAATGTAGTCACTGACAAACAAACACGCAAAGACAAACAGATAGAAAACGAAGCTCGGAGCTCTTTTTTCCTAAATGATGATATTGATAATGATAGATTCATGCGATTCATGGGGTCATTATAAGGCAGGAAGTTGCAGCGCTAGCCGACACAGGAAGATCAATACGCCCAGGGTCAGTTACAATATTTAAGGTCACATGACTCCGGGACCAAAATAAATCAGGATGTGAAATATTGTTGAGGTGGATGCCGGGATGGGCCCACAAGTGAAATAAGAATGGGGGGCTGGAAAGCAGAAAACGAGCTGCGCATGGTTTCATCTAAGGTTTGACTCAAAAAGGCGCTAAGAGACATCATTTAAAATTTAAGGTACACGATACATGATCCTAAATCTTATCTGTGGCCACCCATGCACAGCGTGTTTATTATTAACAACAGAACATACTTTGCAACCAGCCTCCATCCTAACATATTACTCCTCAGTGGATCTTTTTCCGCACGGACAGAAGTATTGCAGGGAATCATCTTGTGGGAGTCAGTCCAAAATTTTCCTGCATGAAAAACACTCAGAGCAAGTGAGGATAATACGATTGCTTAAGCCATTTAGAAGTGAACTCATATTGGATCAAACATATTTGGTTTGAGAAAACACTTAAATGGCGAGGCCCTACTTGGCCCTTTCGCCTTAAATCGAATCATATCTCACATATTAATTTCTCTGATGAGCAGACTTTGCTGAGCAATGCTGCCGCTGCACACCGGGGAGGAAGACAGATGGACAACAAAGAGAGCAATTGTATTTCCTCAGTATAATAATGCTTTTAAAGTTTTAGCTGATTCAAACTCGGCCTCTTTTGTCTCGGCGCAGGAGGAGGAGCAGGTGAGGAAAGAGTGATAGATGGCCCCGTATTTATATCCTTAAAGGCAAAAGCTGGAATAAAGAAAGCTGCTGGTTAGCTTCTAACTGTTAAAGCTGTTTACAGACACTTTGCTCCCCATGTTTCGTTGACTTGATTGTTGATTCATTCCGGCTAAGAATCACGTATGTTTCTTTTTGGAAATCCACACTGTGGCTCATAAAAGACTTCATCAACTCTCCTTTGCACATGTGTGTGTGTGTGTGTGTGTGTGTATGAGCGTATTTAAACATGAGCTTTCATGCTTGCGGGTGTTTCTGTTTGTGTGTGCACGTGTTTGTGTTATTAATTGAGGATTTCTGGATCTATTCAAGAAGAGATGACCTTTGACCTTCTTAACAAGTAGCTGCTCCACCCTCCTCTGGCCCTGAGTCTCTCAATCTCACACTGAGTTAAAGGAAATTAGTCACACACTTAACCACACACACCCTGCCCATTGTTAAGTGACTTCCAAAGTGTGTCAGAGAGGTTTCAGCCCACTCCTAAGCAGCAGACACACTTGGGTTCCACACAAAACCTTCAAGACACCGTGGATGAAAAACTCAAACTTGACCCATGACCCTCAAAGACAAAATGAAGGATCTTTTTAAACACAAAGACACACTGCAAACAGTGAATGCTGGGACTATTAAGAGGTTTTAATTTTTACCTTCAATGGGATGGAAACCTTGAAAACTCTTGGAAAAAAATCCTAATTGTTGTGCTGTATAATCATAACCTCGAGTGTCTCTTGTGAGTCCCCTGATCTGATGGAAGTTCTTCAGTGTGAAAACTAGTTTAACTCATGCTGAAGACCTTGTAGCCTTTTTCTATCCACTTCATATAGAGTTAATAAATGGATGATGAGCACTTTAAATGGTCCTTGAGTATGAAATGTGCAACATGAACAAAACGAGGACGGTGAATAATATTGTATGTGAATCATTTGAAAACTAGTATTAAGGATCTTACTGAGCCTTAGTGAAAATAATTATGAAGCAATTTTTCTTCTTTTTTCTTCATGTAAGAGAAAGAGGGAAAAAAACATGCTGCATTTAAAAGCATGGCCAATATAAGAAGCCAGGTCAACATAATGACTGCATCTGTGTGTGTGTGTGTCTGTCCGCTCAGAAGCACACACAAATGCATGGCTGTGTGAATTTCTGATATCCACACAGAGATGATCCCGGTGATTGGAAGTGTCTGCTGATTATTGATTTCCCACAGAGAAGTTGCTAAAAGTCTCGCAGCTAATCCTGGCAGCTGAAGACGCCGTAGATAATGACGTGTAATGAGCTAATGACTCACTGAAATATTTAGTAGTGCCTCAAAAAGGCTGCACTGTTAGACGGAGGAGAGGTCATTAGAGGGCCCTTCGATTAGTAACACCAAGGGCCCTCATCTCTGTCAGTCCTCATGACTGCACGTACACACAGACAGGTGCGCGCATGAATAAAAAAAGTGCACACACGGCTTCAAAGACACATGTAGATAGACACACATAAAGCCAAACACAGGGAAAAGGAGAAGAGACTAAACAAGCGTGGCTGTTAGGAGTTGGACCATTGATCGGTCAGCTTTTAAGAGAGTGACCTTTTGCAGAGGGCTGTACCGGCCCTGATAAATCTGATCTGGGGGGCCATCTGTGTCTGGGTGTCTCTAGGATGGGACCCTAGAGGGAAGAGGAGAGGAAAGGACGGGAGAGGAAAGGAGAGGAAAAGGAATGCAGAAGAGGATGGAAACGGAAGAAAAAAGACAGGAGGGGACAAAGGAGAAGAAATGCAAGGAGACGAGGGGAGCAAAAAGAAAATGCAGCGGATGGGAGGACAGCCAAGAAAGACAGATGAAAGGGGAGAGTGGATGCAACAGAGCAGACCAAGTTATTTGTAATAGTTAACAAGTTTCTGGACAGTGATTGTTAGTTATAAGTCTGACACAGCTACTTCACAGTTTATAAGGGCTGTGTGGAAAGCCATTTAAAAACCTATCAATGCAAACAACTTAATTGCACAACAACTATTGACAATAGCTTTAAATATCACAGAGTCCAGAGAGAGCTGACAGAAGATCAGCTTGTGGAAAGTTGGCACTTTGTAAAGGCTTAAACTGCAGCTCATCTGTCTGCTGTACAAATGAATGCAATGTTCAGTTTTACTGGTATAATAATAATGATAATAATAATAAATTATATATATATTTTGTGTTTCTCAACACACACACAACATTTTAAATCATTTACATTATTCATTCACTCCTCAGTCATACCTGGTGATGGTACTCTGGGCCAGACTGATGGAACCGTAGGAGCCAATCAGCCCCAAGGGCCTCTTTGGCCTCAATATTTAAGTGGTTTGTTTAAAGAAAATTAATTTGTTAATTCAGAACATTATAGTTAATGTTGCGTCTGACAAGTTCACCCACAAACTCTTAATGTTTTGCTCTTGTGGTGCTAAGTTTCTAGATATCCAGATTGTTTCGGTACAAGTAACAAGTCAACCAAAGAGGAAGCCATTAATGTTAAGATTGAGTTACAATGTTCATTTCTGGACAGTAGCATTGTAGGTGATTTTCTTTCTAGAGAGAAAAAAGAAAACAAAAACACAAAATTCATTATTTTAGTCATTTGAGCAGCAGAAGCTTGGAGTAAATCTCTCACAGCATATTTGAGTTCTTATGTGACGTTTCCTTCTAACCTTTATAGCAATGAAACTATGTATGAGTGTGAAAAGATGTCATCTGTTGATTTCAGTGTACGTGAAAATGCTAGAGGAAAAATTACACTTCAAGGTAAAAAAGTAAATTATTTGCTCTCTTTGTATTTTACAAAAAAGGAAGAATTTTGAAAAAGACCTTATGTGACTATCTGTTATGCATGTGAAGCTCAGCAACTGTCTGCCTTACATTCAACTTGTCATTTGCACATCAAAGTTGTGTGTACTGTAGATAAGGTGTGCACACACTCACATTACAAACACACAAATCTCTGCCTTCACCTGCTGCAGTAAAACCATGTTGACTAATGACAAAACCACCATGTTGCTAACAAACTAACCACTCCCACTGCACCTTTAAAACTTAGCCTTAGCACACACAGACGCACACAGTAAGGCATAAAAACGCACACACATGCTCACACACACCATTACTCTTTCTTTCTCTCTATCTACTACGTTAAATTCCCTTTGGAAAAGACAGGTGCAAACGCTGATTGAGCCTGAGCCAGATTTAGCCCCAGCTCTCAGTGTGCGTCCAGCTGTACTCTCTAACCCACTGAGATCGATGTCCAGCCAGCCAGGCAGCCAGCAGGCAGGCAGCCAGGCAGGCAGCTAGTCAACCGGGCTGCACCCAGCGGGCAGAGGGGGCCCACGGCTTTCCCCTGGCCCCAGATACAGCCGCGCTTCACTGGGCTCATTGGGCAGACCGCAGCGGGGCATCGCACAGTGCCAAGCCCAATCACTGCACCACTAATGCAGGATGTGCTGTGGGCAGGACCGGGGGGGACGGGGACGGGGACGGGGGTGGGGGGGGGTACCCCAAAGCCTGCTGGACTTCCGCCTATTCCTGCTAAAATCACCGTTCCTCCATGCAGCAGCTCTCCCCTCTTCCTGCATCTTCCTCTACAACTCTCCTGAACCCCCCCGTCCCTCCTTCCTTTCCTCGCTCCATCCATCTTGGAGCTACTTTGATTCAGGTCTCTCTTTTTTTTTTCCATCCTCCATCCTCTCAGCCCCAGCCGTTCTCCAGCCAACCACAGTTTCCTATTGATTTATTGATTGCTGTCTGCCTGTGGGAGAGCGGCCGCAGTCTCCCTCTGCTCTCCCCTGCATGGATTTGTCTTCCCTTTCCCCTCCTTTCTTCTCCCGCTCTCCCTCTTCACCCTTTCCATCTCCCCATCGATGCAGAAGCTCTGAAACATGAATTAGAGAGAGCAGGGGGAGTCCAATTTAGCCAGAGAAATCGGATTCATCTTCTCCCGCACTCATTTCTTCTTTCTCTCCCTCACTTTTTTCACTTATTTCTACCTGGCTGTCTCCTCCATTTTCTGCTGTATTTTTGCTTCAGTCTGCCCATTTTGTTGCTTGTATGTTTGTATAAGCAACTCTGCCTCAAACGTGATAAAAAAAAACACAAATAAAGACTATTTTACAAGTATTTTTTTAGTTCTAACAGTATAAAAATCTCTCACTAGGGGCCATATGGATTTCTGTATGTTTTCTCTTCTCGTATATCCCAACAGTTGTAGATCATTCTCATTAATAATGACTAACTGAGAGTGCTTTTTGTCCTGTTTCTAAGTTTTTCTTTCTATTTCGCCCATATGTACTTTATTGTCATAACGCCTCTCCAGGGCCGGCCCGTTTTTGCTGAATCCCACAGCGCTTCAATTATCAGCCTTCCAGCGGCACAGCTCCCCTGCATTATGTGGGCTTGTGTTCCAAGCTGTGAAGAGGCATGGTCTTATAGCACACTGTCCTCCTGAACCGCAGGTTAGTGCCGGTCACTGAGGAGAGCATCTGATTATTTGACCTCTCGGGTCACCTCACAGCTCTCTGGGTTTGGTGGAACAATAGGATCAGCTGTAATGGATGGATAGACAGAAAGACAGGAAGACAGAGACGAGGACCCACAATCTGTCAAATTGACCCTGTAATATCCCCCAAAGAATGGAAGAATTTCATATTGTGAGGCAGCTCGCGGCAAAAATGATATAAATATTAGAGCTGCAAGTTCAGACATACCACTCCCGACAAACAAGGCCGGCTGCATGTGTGCATTTACTCAGGATACAGTCACTTCATCCAAATTACTGAAAAATAAATAAACCTAACATATTTTTTTAGCATTTTTGCACTTGCAGATACTTCTGCTTTTGTTTGTGGCTTTTAGAGAGAAAAGTAAACGTGGAGGTGACTGGAATTCCATTTCCTCGGTTCAATACCAATATGCCAGCAACAACAATGTCCCCCAACTCAGAATTATTACCAAACATCAGGGTCAACAGTTTTCAGTGTTAATCCGAAAGGAGAATCCTTTTGTCCCAAAAGAAAAAGAACCATCTGCATGCTTGCTTATCAGAACAATGTGTCTTCACAAAGATTTATCGTTTTTTGGTTTGTTTACTTATTTTTTGTATTTATTTATTCAATTATATTTTTTAATTATTTTTTTATTTATGCGGGGAGGGGCAGGGGGGTGTCACTTTTAGGTATCTATTCCACTACATTTAGCACAATACAGGAAAATTACTCAGCAAAGCAGACTTACTTCAGTAAAGAAATCTTAAAATAATCATGTATATCATTTTTATTTTTAGGCCATTTATATATATAAAAGTAAAAGTTCAGCCCAGCTGCAGCTGCAAAAGTTCCCTCTGCCTGCTCACGGGAAATGATGTTTCTTGTCCAGGAAAGGAATTCTATATAAGGACTAAATCCCAAATGGGCTTAAAACGGGGGGGGTTGCTGGTGGTGTTTGACAGCAGCTCTTCAAGAAGAGACTACAGCTCTGATTACTGCCTCGGTTCAGGACGCTCATTGTATTGATAAAATCCATACTCCTGAGATATGTCTGTGTGCGACAGGGAGCGTGAGATTAGTTTCCTGACTGCAACCTAGTTAATTCCACAGAGGGGAAGACACTCCGCACCTGAGGCCCTGGAAGTCGCGCAGCACAGACAGGCCGACTGCACAGGCGGGGTAACATATACACTGTGGACTCGTGCTAAATGCCAAACAGAAGTGCACTACTGTACACTTCAACATGCACACTGAAGCACAGGCGCTTCTCACGCACGAGGCACGAGTGCATACACAACACGGACGTGCACATTCCCCCGCTCTGACGCCACCACCCCGGCTGGAGCAGGGATGGGTAGGGGGGGGGTTAGGTGTCTGCAGGCCAGAGAGTGGCAGCACAAGGACAGACGTCTTCCTGGCTGTCTGGCTGCCGACAGGTCTGCTCGATCAATAAGCTGACTCTCTGCTTCTCTTCCCTGCTGCCTTCTCTTTCTCTTTCTGTCTTTCAGCTCAATCTCAGTCCCCCCCTTTACTTTCTCTTTATCAGTCTCGTTCTTACTCCTGTCTTTATTTCCCTTACAACCCACACACACACATACAGATACACACTTTTCTCATTCGCCTTCTTCTCTTGTACATTCTTTCTCTCTGATCTCGGCACGCTGACCTCTAACCCCCAACGCTTTACAGTGACACCTACATCCTCCCTGCAGTCAGGAAAGGAAGCATATTTGGTCACTTCGTTAGATAAAAATGCCTCTGTGTGTTACTCCGGGAATCATAGAACTCATGAATTCCTTCCAACCATCATAAGAGATCAGGCTACGACCCAGACATTTTGTCTTTCAATACAAAAATGAGAAGAAACCTTCAGTACTGACCACTCACTTTTTTTGAACTAGTTATTTGAGAAAAAAGTAAGAGTATTTTAACGTATTGTAATAGCCTCTAATATCACAATAACTCTTTTCTCTGTGGTTGAAATGTGATATCTCATTGAGTGCCGTATGAAGGGTTAACACCCCCCACCTTAGAACACCTCCCTGACCACCTCCACCTTTAACCGTCCATTGCTTTTTTTCCCTGCAGCCTTTCATAGAGGGGAGGGAGTATGTATTCCCCACTCTTAAGGCCTTTTGCCACCTAAGCCAAAACATCTTGAACAATGCAAATTTATTAGAGGTGATGTTATTGACCGTAAACTCCATCAGCAGAACTTTAAAATGAGACCTAAAATGAACATAAAAACAGTCCTGCTGAAAGGCTCAAAGTGCACAAAATAATAATCACCAAAGCTCTTTGAGCTGCTTTTCTCAGGTGCTCCACAATAATGCAGATAGTTCCTTTTTATTCTGCTGCACACAATTTAGATACACATGTGGTTAAAACAAGCTCCTATAATGTGTCTGTCCACCTCTGTTTAAGCGCGAAAATCCGCTGAGATCAAGAACATCTGCTTCAATAGAGCTTTGAGGGATGAAAGGAGGAGAGGGATGTAAGCACGTATAAAAAGGAATATAAGAGAGTGAAGGCTCAGATCACACAGCTTTTAATGCTTGCTTTCATAATGGTGAAAGGAGGTTTAATCTCTGTTGAGTATGATGTGAAAGATAACACATACAGTGAAGGGTTTGGACCTCATTTTTGTTAATGGGAATATATTTCAGTGTGTGGAAGCAGGAGTGGTCCTGAAGTTAAGCATTGTTTTTGTTAACAGTACAAGTAAGATTAACGCACTCATTCTGAATTAAGTAAATGAGCGCCATGTAAAACTTTGGAGGCCCCAAGAGATTTCAGCTCTCAGATAACTTTAACCAAGGTCTCAGACCTTAATTAGCTTGTTAGTGCAGCAGCGTGTTCACACTTATTATTAGGATAGGCCAAGTGATGCACACTTCAAAGCGTTTTAAAACAAATCAGACTTTTCAAATATAGCTGCAACAACCATCACCAACGAGACTCACTAAGTAGATGTCACAGAGTAGAATAGATTTTAAAATGTATAGTACACCACTTTTAGGTGGATGTTTACATGAAAGACTTGTGCTTTTTAATTATAATTTCATCCACGGACAGACCAGCAAGTCAATATCACATTGTATGAAAAAAACTGAAGCGAATGAAATGAAAAATGTTGATTGTCAGGAAATATTTAACTTTGTATTGGAGCTGATGAACTTGAACTCTAGCATTTCATTTGTTCATTCATTCATTCATTCATTCATTCATTCAAGTGATATGTTTCAGTGGGACATTTAATTCATGCATCACACAAGATGTGACTACTAAAGGTGCTACCTGGAAAAATTAGAATATGCTGGAAAAGTCAAATAGAATGCAAATCAATATATGCCCGCTTTTATTTGTTGTTTATTTGTTTATTTGCAGCTTCAGAAAACCTCAAATTAAAAGAAAATATGCATATTTCTTGAAATCCATAAAAAATGGATTTTAAATTAAAAAATGTCAAGCCTCTCCAAAAGTAAACTCTTGGATCTGTTCTTAGTACATAAAATGTATTGGTTTCACCTTTTATGTGGAATTGCCAGAATAAACAACTTTTCCACCATATTTAAATTTTCCGGGTAGCACCTCTATAACTGCTTTATAGAACTTGATGTGTGTTATCATGTTTTCTTGATCTTTAACATACCAAGCAGCCTGTGAAACATTAACAAAAGAGCAAGAAGGAAACAGTGGCTGAATCCTGAATGATGTTTCTTTGAAATGTTGGTTACTTTTGGCCACCGGGTAGTTTATTGAGTGCGCTCCCCACCTACAAAGAGTGAAGCCTCTCAGCTCTTTGCTGCTTTTCATTTTCTGCTGTCTGTGAAAGAAAATACTTAGATTAAAAGAGAAACATCAGTCACATTAAAGCAATGGTTTGGTTTTGAGTATGACAACATGGAAAAAACTGCATAAATTATGGCTTCTGGAAATCAATAGCTTTTGTGACTACTTCACAGTTGTCTGTACGACTGGGTTTTAATAATCCTGGACATATCCACAATGGGCAGTGCGATGAGCTACAAGCTGATGGTCTTGCCTCAAAATGAAAGATAATGAAGAATCTGTAGACAGACAAACCCTTGAAGACCTGAGCAATTTCAGATCTGTAGTTATTTTAACTGTGGATGGCAGCACAGACCTTTGAGGTTTAAAGAGCATGTGCAGGAATCTCACAGACCTCAAAACATTGAAGGAAAACTTTGTGGGAATCTCCCAAATAAGTACAGCTGGAAACAAACAATATCATGACGGATGACTAAACTCATGGCTGCTTCTTTGAATTTGTTATATTTCCATCCATCCATCTTCTGCTGCTTATCCCGGGTTGGGTCGTGGGGGCAGCAGCCTAAGCACGGAAGCCCAGCCTTCCCTCTTCCCAGCCCATCAGTCAGCTCATCCGGGGGGATCCCGAGTCCTATCTCTAAGGGAGAGCTCGGCCAGCCTGCATAGAAAACTCATTTTCGCCGCTTGTATAAGTGATCTTCTTCTTTCTGTCACTACCTGGAGCAAATGACCATAGGTGAGGGTAGGAACATAGCTCGACCGGTAAATCAACCGGCTGACTCTCATTCCATTCACTTCTCACTTACATGCAAACCGGCACCAGAGCTTAGTCTGCATTACAGGCAATTAGTTTTTTTTAAAACTGTTAATATGATTTTTTTTGCTTGTTTCTTTTTTGTCAATTTCCTTTTAACATTAAAAGATACTAATGAACATGTTTTGGAATTGAAGTTATCCATTACTCGTTTGGTTATTCTCTGGGTGGTGTTTTTACTTTCCTTGATTGCCAAATAATTTACACTATTATATCTTCTTGCTGGTTCTATAATTACCAATTATGATTTTGTCATTACCTTTTCTTTTTTTGTCTCTTGTGCAGATTGATATAACTAAAGAAGAACATTTCAGGCCAGACATGTTAAAAGGAAGTTCTTCCCTTCAGTTAGTGTCAAGAAGTGGATGTGTGTGTGTGTATGCGAGTGTGTGTTGTCAGGGGAAGTGCTGGTGGGGGATGGGTTTTAGGGGGATGGGGGGTTGCTCTTATGTGTAGTTTGGTGTTTGTGCTGGTTTTTTTGGGCATGACCTCACCCACCGAGGAGTGCTCACACGTCTCTAATCTCTTTTAGATGGGATGCTTCACTTTCCCATCATGCGTTTTTTCTTGAGGCCCCTGGGTAATAAATCTAATGGTCTAAACTTCTGCTGCATCTCATTGCTATTTCTCCCCCCAAAACAAGAGAAACTATGTGCTTTATGTTCTCTTGAACTTCGTTACGCTGAGCCAGAAAGGAATGATTTCACAGGAAAATGTATATATCAGCTTTGATTTTTGTCTACTTTCTCGCAATATGGGCCTGCTTTAGTGGAATAAAAATTGATTTTTTTAAGCTTTTTTGTGCATTAGCTTTTAAATTTGAGATTGTATTTGCAGGACCTGTTTGTGATCAATGAGAGAAATCAAGATTTATAGCTTTGATGTAATATACAAAGAAAGGCAACATCTCACATGCTGAGACAAGAATTTTATGTATTTTCTTATGTATTTATCTATCTATCTATCTATCTATCTATCTATCTATCTATCTATCTATCATTTTTCCACTTTCAGTTTCTCTTTGTTGACCCCCGTAAAATCCACTGCAGGATCATTTTTCTAATGGTTTCCTGCCTATTTTCTTTTATTTTCTTGCTCTGAACTATTTTGACTTCACTTCAGCCTTTAAGAGCCAAAGAGATAAAAGCACCTCCTCTCATCCCCTCCTAATTACTCATCATCATCATCATCATCGTCATCATCATCTTCATCACCTGCCTCTTCATTTCTTTGAAAACCTTGTTAATGACAACGTTTGATGTCCTAGCTGATTCTCTCCATCTCTGGAGAGCTTCATTGAAGACCAGCAAGTAGCCTTTCATGAATTCATATAAATACTGTAAACAGTCAAAGACACACACAGACATACACAAACCTATACACATAGATTGTCCTTGTCGCAGACTGCCCATTGTGTGTATCTGCAGCCTTGAAGAATCTTGAGGAGTGTCTTAAAAGCATGAAGAGGTTCTAAGAGGGACACACAAACATGCACACACTCTTACGCACACACTAATGGCCTTGCATTATCTGTCAGTAGCAGCAGACATACAGACACACTTCACTTCACAGGGTCTTTTCGTCTATGTAGTCTTTTGAGAGGACAGAATAGTTTTTGGGTCCCAAACATTTTTTTTATAAGTGGTGTTTGAAAGTAAGCGTCCCTTGCACCACAGCCCTGCAGCTGTTTGTGAACTGAGAGTGGTTTTCAGTATGAACTCTGGATGTTTAAAATCAGATCAAACTGAGAACCAAATGGGCAGCACAGAAATCCGCCTGCTCTCCACACAGCATGTAATGAGGTATGATTTATGACAAATTCTTTAAATAGTTCAGTTAAAACTATTTGATGAGTTCCAGTCTTTTTTTTTCACAAACACAATGATTTTTGCGTTTTTTTTTTATGCCGAGCAACAAAAAGGAGGAATTTGTTCATTAAAAAGAAAAGAAGATCAAGGACCTTCAGTAGTTTCAGTGAAGACGCATTCAACTACTTATTTTTTTCAGAAATCTGTGCTAAGTTTTGGGAAGAAACTTTTCTCTTAGGTCTTTGTTTACAAAAAACAAATGGGGTTGGTTAATAGATGCTACATTTGTTTAATCTGTAAAAACATTTGGACAAAGTATCACCAATTAATGAAAACACAAATAACCAGTTTCATACTATGGGAGTCCTCCACAAGCTAAAAGTCAAACGACTGAAGACTAGTTTTCTTCATTTATCCATGAAGGAATTTATTGAGGAGGAAAATGGGTTTCTGTGATAAACAACCAGTAATATCTTAAAATTAAGAACATTTTCTCTTAACAAATCTAAATTGGACTTGTGTGCCAGCTATATGCAGATTTAAAAGAAATTATTTTACCAGTCATGCAAATTATATCTATTGATTTATCTGATTTTTTGCTTTTTTTTTTACTCTGTTAAACACATAAATTACTCTGTAAAGTAACATAGTGTCACAGTACTTTTGCCAAAAAGCCATATTTTGACTGTACACAGCTGACTGGGAGAGTCAAGCCCCAGCAACCACTAATGTCTTTAAGCATGTTCATTTGAATTGTCATTTATGTGCTCAGTTACTTTTTCATGGTCTTTTACTTCTTTTTTCATCAGCTTTACACATTGCAAACTATTTGGTTAAAGTTAGGTGTTAACAAAAATAATAATTAAGGTGAGGTAAACATTATGATTTACATTAATACTGATCATGAAACATGACACCCCCCACCCCCACCTTTCAGTTCACAATTTGGTTGACTATTTTTCCTAATAGATCAACATGTTAA
>JAVQJG010117531.1:0-23868 GCA_036024015.1 Craterocephalus amniculus
AACTTTAACTTAAAAATAGGCTACACAAGTCAGAAAAATGGCAACAATTATTGTTTACTTGCCTAGATTTCTGTTGCTCTGGGTAACATTGTTAACGTGAACGCAGCGTGATTGCATCATCAGACTCACATCTGTGAGAAACGCAGCTGCCAGCAGAGGATCAGACACGCGTTTTTTTTGGCGATGTGAAAGGAGCCAAATGCCGATTGATCGCGGGTTAACGCGGCTTTGAAAAACCCGCGTTGACGCGTTAATTTCAGTGTGAAAGTGGCTTAATTGACATCTACTCTACAGTCATTCTGTAACTTGGCCCTATATAAACATTAAATAGCTCAGTACAGCCTCAACTACATCACAGGCTATTAACGCTCTAAAGTACAATTAACATTTAGGATTATTAATAATACTATAATTACTGCAGAATTCAGAGTATTTAATCCTGATTATGAACAAATCTATTTTACTTTGCAAGCTGCAGCCAAATTTGATCAATACATAATTGTATCTGTAAGCGAGAAAAAAAAAGATCATTGTGAAGAAAGTTGATTTGTGTGCAATAAATGTTGAAAGCTGCCAGTATAACCCTTGAAATGCTTACATTAAGACCTATTAAGGTGAAATAAAGAAAAATAACTCCAAATATAGCACCATCTAAATCCATAGCAGCCTTACTATACACAGCTTGCTGGTATATAAGTGCTAATTACAACATGACTAAGCCATGGAAGATGATATCTGTAAAAAAATAAATAAAATAAAATAAAAAAAAACCTTGGTTGAAAATCAGCCTCTGGCAAGATACGCAAAGCAGTGTGAGTCACATTGCGTTCTCTCTCTCTCTTCACAATGAAGCAAATATGTAGTCCCTTATGTACCAGTTGTAAACTGTTGGGGTTTTTTCAAGGCACTTTTTCTGATGTCTTCAATGCCAGAATCCGAGAGAAGAAAAATGTTGGCAATGAGGTTGGCTGCTGACAAACCTTGTTAGTAGAGCATATCCTTCTGTGCTGCAACACGGTCATACAGGTTGCATGCTGAACATGTAAGACAAAGAACAAATAAGCCAGTTTCCTTTTCATACAGCAACGTATGTGCAGACCCACCTCTGTGTTGCCAGATGCTGACAGATGGACTTCATCAGGTTTTGCTAGACATTCTGGCTGATACAAACTTGAACCAAAAGTTTGAATAAATATGTCGGTTTTATACTGTCTATGTTAGCATCAATAGTATCTCTCAGTAATGGTCATAATCAAAGATGTTGCTTTGTAACTATAAAAAGAACTTAAAAAAACCCACAATGGCTATGAATCACTGATTCAATCATTTGCAGCACTTCCCATAAATTCACAACGGTGGTCGTTATTTATCCGCTGCTTGAGGCAAGCTAAAGAGGTCGACGCTCTTGTCATTAGCCTCGGTGAAATCAGCACCACCTCTCAGTGAAGACTTTGAGACAGCACTCGGCAGCGGGGCAGATAATAAACCATGGACAAGGCTATCTGCATTAATTTATATGCAGGCAGAGAGTGATCTGCCCGGGGTGTGTTTGGCCTGACTAAGCAGAGTGAGCGAGACATTGACTTGTCTGCAGAGAGTCTTCCCACGATCCACTGAAGAGACGCATCTCCTACGGCTTTACTCAGACGTATGATGAGTCTGATGTGTCTATACAGCAAAGGCTTAGCATGATCCTCGCCAGACTTCACAGTTTCCATATGGCATCAATGTGTAAACAGCAAAATTGAGATGAAAGAACCGTGACATCTGGACCATTATCAGGAGAGTGCATCTGGGGGAAACATATAGCCTTAAACCGACCATCAGGGAGAGCTAGTGCATCTACCAGAACAGCAGTTTCTTAATAACAATTACTGGTTTTAGTGTTGAGAGTTAAGTGTCTTCAAAAAGAAATGTTCCCCTGTGGCTCACACACAGAGCTCCAATAGATTTTATTGCCAGATTTGAGAGGAAAACTGAGCGGAAACCATTCCCTTAGCTTCCTGTTTTCATTAACTGTATCACTGCTGTTTTTATTAAATGCAAAATCAACTCTGTAAGTGCAGCACTAGTGTTTAAATATTTATTTCATTTTAATGCACATGAAAGTCACTGCAATAACCACTCGTTTCTTTTCAAAAAGGGAATTCTGATAAACTACACTTTTCAAGGCATTTTCAACCAAAGAAGTTGAGGAGTGTTAATTTGAAATAAACTGATAAAACAAGACAAAACAAAACAAAAACACATTAGACACCTTAATTTAAGGAAGATAAAGCAAAGTTAAAGAGCATGTTCACATAATACACAATTTCTTGCATATTTTTGGGCAACGTCAGCAGAAGCACAGGTTTGTTATACAGGAATGAAGAGGCAAAAACAGGACACAGGAGGGTACGAACTGAGGTGTGGAGTAGAGAGACTTTGAGATAAGCATAGACACAGAAAAATGCAAACTAGATGAGTCACCACTCCTCGCACATATCAGAACAACACATTTCAGGTAAGGTCATTACAATTACAGATAACACACTGCAGGAAATTCAGCGCTGTGCTAACTATGTAGTTTCAATTCAGTATCTCTTGTAGGTTTGAAGATTTGTCAATGTCCTCTCCATAACCCTCCCCCCAGCTCAGATGATGGGTGTCTACCATTGTGTTGATATATTCAGGTAACTTACTTGATTATTAGCAGGGGTGCAAGCCCTGACAGCACATTTACAAAGTGTAAATCTGGCTGTACTGCAACAAACAAGCAGAAAACTCAGGCATAAATAAGAACCACTATCATTTGGAATGAATCCATGTGTATCTCCATGGAAACAGTCAATTTAGCACTTTTGAAGGCTGAAACTAACCAAACAAATTTGATTTCAATGTCCATTCTGCAACACATGAACATTAGTAAATAATATATTGCACACAGTGGTAAACAAAATCTTTAAAAATTGGTGACAATCGTGTCTTGAATTAAATTGTTACATTAAATTATCAAGTTCCTTAGCTATAAAGAGAATGACAGGAAGGAAACAAAGTTTCCTCAACTTCTTTGCTAATCTCTGGTAGGTCATCAACTGGACAAGCAGAAGTAAGTTTGATCCACAAGAAAACATCAAGGGAGCCACAGTGAACCAGCAATGTTCTCTGTGATAACTGTAGGAAAAGTGTTGTTATACTTGAAAGGTTGGTTAGATGAGTTTGGTAATTGTGCAGATTGTAGAGTAATGCAATTTATGATAACAGCACAGGAACATGCCTCACAGATGACTGCCATGGCAACAGACGGCCCATAGTGGCAAAGGGCTCGATTGCTTTTCAACTGACACAGAGATGAGAAAAGCATTTATCATAAGCCAGTATGTCAAGCTTTGATCCATTCAGGTAGCCATTGGTCTAACAAAGATGGATTATCCTTTATGCTTACAAACAAAACAATTTTTGAAAAATTTTGCTGTTAATCCACGTAGGTGGAATGGTGCAAGACTGTTGATTGCATTAGTCATTAAAGACAGAAAATGGGAGACACTGTTTTGGGTTTTTGTTACAAACCCCATTGAGTACAGGAGAAAAAGAGGCGGCAACACAAACGATCAAATACCAAAGATATAAAAAAGGTAACAATGATTTATTTACAAAGTAAATGGATGTGCAAAGTAGTGGACGAAACCAATTATACTATTTACAACAAACAAAGAAAAAAGTATCTGAATAAATGGCTAAATTAAGGGAAACAACTCAAAACATCCAAAAAGAAAAAGCCAAAAGGTCTGAAAAATACAGCCAAACACAAACTAGACAGCAGAGCCAAACGGAAGGAGTAGTCAGTCAGTCCTTGAAGAGGGATGTCAGAAGGGTGGAGCAGGAAGTGGATGAGGACATGTAAAGGGAAGTGACCAATTCTGGAGGAGTGATGAGATTGGAGTCTGGAGCAAAGACAGGAAGTCTGAAGAAGCAACCAATCCTGGATGTTGTTTTTCTTTTCAATGGTGGCAGGCATGCACAATTAAAATCTACCAAACAAATGTTTGTTCATTCGCAGTCTTATAATACAATTAAAATCTGAGATATTCCATAGTTTCGTATAGCACACTAAAGCAGATATAATAACAAACATGTATGATGATGGGTAAAATCATTTGTCTTGTCTAATGAGACCTTGGTTGGACCCAGAAAAGAGAGTCAACACTAATTATGATTAAATGGATTTTCAAAGAGCAGTCACTGTGCTCTCCTGTCAATGTAACAATATTCCCTTTGGCTACTTCCTTTGAAGTCTTGGATTTGCCAAGATAGAGTCATGCTAAAAAGAAAAGAAAATCCACAGGGAAGCATTGTTCACTAATGAGGGAGCACATTTTAGATGATGGTTATAAGGGGTTGGAGGGACTGGAAAGGTTTTGTGAGGTGTAGGCTGGGGGAGTGGATGGGGTATTTTTTTCCAGCTTCTCTGTCTTTTTGTAGGTGCTCCCAATGATTGTCAGCTTTGTTTTTCTTGCAGATGCTTTAGGTCGTTCTCTGTTTCTTTACAGGTGTAGAATCTAGTTGTCGGGTTTTTCTGTTACATTGAACAGCTGTTACTTTGTATCTGATGTGTCCACTGTGCTTTTCTCTTCTGTTCACTCTCCATAAACAAATTTAAAAATAAAAAACAATGCTTAAATAACAAGATAAGTCTTGTATCCACAAAGCTCTTCTTGGCAAGGCAAATTTGTTTGGCACAGCACAGCAGCCAGACCTTCACTCTGTTTGCTACGATGTTGGCAGGATAAGATATAGAAAAAAATATTGTTTTTTTTTTTTTACTTCTTAAAGTATAATCAGCTAATTGGACAAAATATCAATCTGGGGCATAAACGATTCATTAATAACCAAGAATGTCTATGCCATACAGTACATGACATTAAAGGTGCATTGCACAAGTTTAAACGCTAAATACTATTATTTTCGTTCCCCAATATCCTCGTACAATTGCCTGATAGAATGAGCTGATCTCTATTCAACCTCAGTTGCCTCTATTGCCCTGTATAGGCAAGCTCAGTAAGAGGGATTTGGGCTTGATTGGCAGGAGGTGCGTGTGGATTGATGCACTTGCGCTCATTAACCTGGCCACTGCCAGGATTTTATTATATACTCCGCCACCATCAGAGCATCATTGAGACAACACTGACGACCATAAATGAATAAGAAGAGACCAGCGGCCTCAAGTGCCTCTCAAACACCAATACATACAACAAAGAAAGTAAAAAAGTCCAAACTGGACTCTGACGGCTGCAGGAGTAAAACAAGAGTCAACATCGGAGCAGCTTACTAAATGGAGGAAGCTCCGATCTGCTCTGGGAATAAAACGGGACCCGCAGCTGGCTCTCTGCTTACTAAAAAGGTAAATGTGATGTATGATAGAAATCAGGATACGGAATATTGCAATGCTACGTTTTTAGCATGTAACACTAACCCTTCCGTTAGCATACAAGCTAATAAAGACTCGTGGCATTTGTTTACGACCACTAGCGGGTAGCATTCGGCTACCCATATCCTGCTGGTAATTTTTCAGGATGATACCTTGCCACAGAGCAAAAAGAATTCAAGAATTTTTGTGGGAAAGACAAGGGCACAGTAAAGGCAAAACTGAAAGACAAATCCTAAGCAGCTGATAGATAAGATTGCATTCCTTTAGGTATACTTTATAGACGCTATTAAGATGAAACCTGTTTAATGAATAATACTGTTTTTCATTAGTGAATTCTGTACCTCAAAGAATCCAGGTTGCCATAAAGCTGCCATTAAAGTCAGAAGCTATCCAGGAAACTGTAAATTAGTTACATTTCTTAATTTAATATAATTTTCCTCATAGTTGAAAGATTGCATAAATTCTATCCTGTGCCACAGGACAAGCAATTTGAGATTCCCTAGCAATATAAAGTGCGATACAAATATAATTCATTATTATTATTACAAAAAATACATGATACATGAATTAAAATACATGACTGGCCCTGTGATAGACCAGTTACCTGTCAAGGGTGTACCCTGCCACTCACCGGCTAATTGCTGGGCTTAGCTCCAGCTTCACAGTGATCCTGCACTGGAATAAGCTATATAGAAAATGAAGGAATGAATTATCTGAAAAACTGTAACCTGAATTTATAAAATTCTGATCCATCATTAATTTGATGGCAGCAAAACCTCTTAGATACTTTTGATGGAACGGGGCAATGTTCCACTCTCTCTAAGGTATCTCCTGTAGTAACTAGAAATATTATCCCATTTCTGTCTGATAAAGAAAGAGTTAGTTATTCAAAAGCCTTTTTCCTTCATTTTCATGTTGTGCACATGATGATTTAGTGTTTTGTACCAAGTTCCGATGATTAGTTATACCTGCAACACCTGATGACTCAATTACCATTGGCATCCAAAATTGATTTTGGCGTGTTCCCAGTGTACCAATTTTTCTTCTGATGATATTTTGCACTTTTTTTAAAACAAAGTTTAGACCCTCTGCATTAGGCTACTTTTCCAGCCCTTCTTTAAAATACTTTGAGACATGATAATGCAATTTTCAAGATGAGCTTACATTATTATTAGCTGTTATCAGTTTTATGTTTTATTGTGAATGTAATACTGGTTTATGAAATCATACTACTTTTATTTACATTTCGCACAGCATCTCACAAGTTGAGTGTATTATAATCTTTAAACTTTTGTCTAAATCCCTCTGATTACTACTTCCAAACTATTTCCAGATTTTAGTTTTGATAATGCATTGTAGAGGGCATCAGCATGGTTTTCAGAAATATTTACTTTTCTACTTTGCAGGTAGCAACTGTAGCCAACATCTTCAGACCCATAGTTTATTTTCAATGAATTATAGTTATTTTCAAAAAGACTACTGACAGATTGATGAAAGCTGATGTCAGAAATGCCAGATATATTTAGGAGAAGCGCTTGCAGGCATCTACAGTATTGTTCTTCAAAACAGAACTTAGTTAAATAAAAACTATTTTTTGTCATATTTGCTAAAACTGTCACTCTAGCAGCATTAGTACATAACATTATATTTGGGGGGGAATGAAGAGAGCAAAAAAGCAGAAGCATAGCTAAAGGAAAACAGAGGAAGGAGGAGGAACCTCCAAGCTGTATTCATAAAAAGCTTCAAGCTAAGTTTTTCTGCCTTCAAATTTGCATCAGTTTTGAGAGCAAGAAACTTAATCTCTTATATATGTGAGCTATGATTTAAGCTTGCATGTTTTAGAGGAGCATGTCTTTTGTAATGGATGAAAGGGGTTCAATATATACAGCCCAGATATTATAACTCAGTTCACAATGTAATCAGCTCTCATGTCAGATGGTTACATGCAGGAAAACAATTCTAAGGAATACAGGAGTAGTCTATTACTCGCGCAGCAGAGACGTGACCTTCTATCTGGCCATTCACAGTAAGCTTTCGCATCATGTAACAGCTTTGTATCTCTGACTGCATCCTGTTCTCTGAGCAGAGTCCATAACAGTGTATTAAAATAAACTTACTGCAAAGCCTATTTGTGATGCTGTCTCTATTTCTGGCCGTGGCAGAGTAAGATTGGATTTCTGCAAATGCTGTTGTGTTTAAAGGCTACTGATTTACACGCATTACCAAACATATTTCAGATGACTTAGTCAAAAGCAAAGGTTGGTGCAATGTGTAACACACGCACTGCAAAAACTGTACATTATATATTGCTGGCACCCTTCTAAATCTTGATGAAAAGGGGATATTCTGGATGTTACATTAAGTACAAATGAGATTGTAGTTATATTGGTATATTGAGCATGGCTATTACATGACAACTGATGGGAACACATTATAACACAGCACATTATAGTGTGCAGCAAAACTTAACTAAGTGCATTTAATGAAAGTAAGAGCAGAGCTGCTACAAAGGCTCTGAGGCCCACAGCAATCTCTCTAAGATTAATTTCATTCCAAGTAGCAATTCCAGACTCCAAGTTACTTCATATCAAAGCAAAAAGCATTAAACAACTTGGAACAACAAAATAGTCTCTAAATCTTTTTATTCTGACCTTTATTTGGAGGTTCATTGTATTTTTAATGTAATGTATGTCTTTGAGTTGTATTTCTATGTATGAAAAAGGGCTTAAATTGTTTTGATTTCATTTGAATGTGGGCATGTAGATAATTGAATCCAGATTTAAAGAACCAATTCATGAATGTTAATGAGAACCTATTTATGATGGTGTGACACAGGTCTCAATCAAGGTAATGACATTTGTAATGATTTATGCCAATTATGTCTTTTTGATTTGGGGTCTGACCAACTAAAATGTTAGAGGAACTAAAATAATCGTCTCTTTTCAACCTCTGGGTGAAATTTGGTAGGAATTAATGAACATTCTGAACATGTAGAAGGCAGAATCAATTTACGTAGAGACATATTCATTTGTCCTGCCTCATTGTGTTGCTACATGTTAATGGAAAAAGCACTCATGCAAAGACAAGGTGGAAAATGCTCATTGAGTCCATGCAGCATCGAATATTTACAAGTTCTCGTTTTGAAAAAACAGTCTCATCTTCTTTCACCCTATTGTACCGTCAAGAAATGAATAGAAACCAAAAAAGATGAGCTTTACCTTACAGCATATGACTTTCCTCTTTGAAATTATGAGAGTCACACAGATTATTTCATTGTTATTGGGATTTCAAACCCAAAATATCTACAATGTCAAGAAAATACACTCTTTTCCAGTCGCAAACAGCACATCACATCGAACAGCACATCGCATCAAATTCAAGTGCAGATGTGAAATTGGGATCTTCTTCACTGATTTGGAACATTACAATTTAAATTCCTTCTTCGGAGCACTCTTAAATGTGTATGTTATGGTAAGCAACTCAGTTTTATCAGGAAATACTACATTTTTAATGTATACAATCATATCATGTAAGTGGGAATTACAGTACATACAAATCTCTAAATCAGGTGTTAATGTCTGTAATTTTCCCTGTCAAATTTTGCTGAAGAAAGCCAGCAGGAATCAAATGCACTGTGTAAAACAGTGTTTTTTAATTTTCAAACTGAATTTAGAATTAATAAGGAAGTTCATTTTGTCCTTTTCTTTTTGCCGTCCTTTTTACTTGTTACAATGCCATAACTTGTTTTTTTTTATAATGAATCTAAAAATAAAATAAGTTCTGTTTTTTACTATAAATTTATCTTTCTAGTATCTTATTATGGTCAGTATTTTATTTAAGGTTTGCAGTGTGGTTCCTGGGGTTTATGATTTAGCTATAAATCGGATATAATCACGCACTATTCCTGGTCAAAATAAATAAATAAATGGATTTTTATACTATTAACTTGTAACATTTTTTCTACAAGCAGAAAAAACACTGAGTGGAATAAAAGTCATACGTGAGTCAGATTCAAATGCTCAGGGTCACTGGAGTTAGTTTGTCAGATTTACCTATTGGCGGTATAGTTTTTCAAACATCAGCAATTGACAAAAAGTCATTTTCTGTGAGCTTTCAATTCAAAGGCTTATATACGCTGTGGGCACTTGTTTACTTCACCTGCAAGTAGAAGTCTGCTCATAAAGTGTCTCCTGCCCCCTGTGACACACATAAAATTTCAATATTCTGTTGGGAAATACAATTCAACAAAAAATACACATATATATTTGTAGACTGATCAAAGTCCAAAGTGCCTTTTTCTGGAAATGAAGCCAAACAGAAAGCTAAGTGCCAGATATGACTATATCAAAACAAATTACATGAAGAGGTTTACGTGATGTGCTGTCTGACCATGTTAGAATCCAAGTGTTAATATCCAATCCCAACACATACACATGCACAAATGTTATTGAATAACTGTTCGTCGAAGGAAAATCAATTTCAATGGGGATAATGGCGAACACTTTGTGAGTCTGCAGGGAGAAATTTATCACCTCAGCAACAGAGGTTATGAGGTAAGTGGGGTTTGTTTGTTGTTCTTTTAGCAAGATTAGTGTGGATAGATGTGAATTAAAATGCTAGAAGTGATTCACTTTTGGTGTTGATACAAATCTGGAAATTTGTATCAATCTAATTTCTTTCAAAGTTGTGGATTGCTCTTCTTATGCAGTTGTATAACAAATGGAAAACTAGGCTAGTGAGAAGTTCAAATTCAGCAATTCCCATTCTGTATACCAGTGATCCTACACTGAGATCCCCACAGTGCAAGAATTTACACTCATAGATCAGATGTTATAAAGAGGGTGCTGGTGATGGGCAGAGATCTCACCTTTAATGCTTGGCAGACAAAGCAGCACAGGTACATGCAGCAGCCATGGCTATATTTACTGCAATTGTACTATTTTTTACTGATGATTAAAGAGTCAGAGACTAGAAGACAGCATAAAGACCTATTTTAGAGTTCTTCCAGCAAATTTATCATTCAGTAACAGAGGCAGTAAGCGTTAATAACTTGAGTTAATGCAGGGGATGTCAGTTTTGACACAAACCATTTTCACACAGGGATTATGCTCCATGAAGGCACTCTGACCAGAATGCAGATGATAACATCAAGTTTTAGGAAAAAAAATACTAAATCTGCAGTCCAACAGATAGCATGTCGATAAATCATAAACAGATTTATCTACACGTTGATGGTATCATATTGTGAGACTGCATGTATAAAAAAAAGGTTCAAACAGAATATGGGGAAACAACAGTTAAAACATTGTGTCAAAGATGCCCTATATTAACTCTGGATCTATGCTCTCCTATACTACCAATCTGTACTTTAATATAAAATAGTGGATTGGTGTAGGATCCAGATTACCCCCCATCCAGAATAAATGGAAGAAGTAGAACTGCTTTTTACTTTTCGTAAGAGACCACTGGAGAGCAGAACGGGGAAATACTGTCTTTAGCATGAAGCACAACTCTCTTGCCACACTTTTACTAATAATCAATCATGCACTTTCCCCAGACCACAAGTGTTGAAGGACAATTATTCGACAATAAAATCAAAATATGAATAAACCGTATCTGTGATTTTGATATCCAGATATGATTAATGGAAATAACAGTGACCCCATTTACCAAATGATTCTCCCAACCTTGGACCTTTACATGGTTGGAGCTGATTTACAACTTTTCTTATGAACGACATGTGATGCCATGTTCCAAGGTACTTCTCATGTTTAGTTTAGATTAGATTGTTCTTCAATAATTCTTACAAAGCAAATCAAGAAAATTAATTACAACTAATCTCAGCTTTTTGCTTTCCAGTACTCTGTGGCTGCTGCAAGAGCAATGCATTACTTTTCAAGTGTGGTTCAAGCTTGGGTCACAGAGGTCCATGGATTGCTGTAATTCACCTGCAGTCAGTGCTATAATGGTGTCTTGGTGGGTGGTTATACTGCCTACTTCAATTTGGGAGTTGTGTATGTGCACAACCAGCCTGATGTTGTTTTACTCCTCACCATGAAGCTTACAAGGTTTGTGACTTTTAATGATCAGGTTCATCCTTGAGACAGTACCTGCGAGAGAATGATGCCTTTAAGGCTAAACTCAGGGAACAAAAGTGTCACAATACAGGTTAGCGCCATATACAATAAGACAAAATAACATGGGTAGCTGCAGATTTGCTCAACTAGATGGACAGTGATTTATAGGATTGTTTTTAGATATTTGTGTGTATACTGCATGTCTCAAACCTGTATTTATGCTACACTACTGATTTCAAGAGCTGCTTCAGTGAAACTACACTACACTGAACATTACTTCTCTTGCATTCCTAAGTACCCGCCTTAAATGTAGAATTGTTTAGTTTTTCATCTTCATCTCTTTTTTGAGGCATCATATATCTGTTTTTAGATCAGGTTTGATACTTGTAAATGATGTGAATGAAGAGGGAAAAAAAGGCCTTTACTTCTCTCTCTTTTTTCTCTCATGTCCATTATATATACTGACATCAACTAACCACACAGATAGTCGAACAATATGGATGACATTTTAATTTAAATGGGACATTGCATGGACCTGGCAGTGAAAAATAAATGATTTTGAGGAGAGAACAGCGTAAAGATGGAAACTCTAAATAACGCCTTAGAGGTGACAGCTCTTCTTGGACCCCCACATGTCAGTGCAGCTGCTCTGTCTGCATCAATATCATTTTCAGGAAGTTGTGCATGCACACTGTTGCTTGTAAATCTCGTTACCCCAGATCATTACAAATCTGTCCACACAAACTGATAGGCCATTTGTTGGACAAAATATAACTTTGCTTCAAACATATTTCTTTAGGGACGATCATTTGCAGATATTGCAATTGTTTTTTAAAAATTTCTTGTGACTGATGTTTGGCTATTAAACTTTTAACATGTTGGCTTGTCATTTAAAGAAAAAAAATTTCACAAGTGTCAAATACTCTTGATCTGTATATATGCAAAATCCATTTAACTTCTTTCTTTATTGGTACAAAAGATAGATAATTTACATCATGATTCAGATTAGTTAGATTAGAGTTAGAGTTAGAAATCACAAACAGATAAAGATTTGAAAATTCTGTTTCTATTTAGAAGTGTCTCACAACTCAGTTATTTTCTAAAAAATCACTAGCCATTCCTCAGAGGAGTCTTGTTTTATTTATTCCTTAACACTGTCACATATCTTCACCATGTTCACACAATATCAGCATTTGCTGTCATGAAGCCAGTCACATAAGTCGAGGGATTTTTTTTCTAAAATCCTATGGGCTTAATGATGCAGATTTAAAGGCTACTTGTTCCAGCGAGCTGAAATCTGAGGATAGCTTTGTTCCACAAGTCGGCCCACATACCCACTTACCAAAACAGCAGGTTCAAACAATGGCTGCTGGAGGAGATAGATATTTTTCTACTTCATATTCAAGTTCATGGGAAACAGTTTTGTGAAGTGTTGTTATATTTGTGTATATTGGGATTCATGTACCAGTGCGGCCTACTAAGCTTGTACTATAGATATGCCTTCCTGTACTGTAGCCAAAGGTCACTTACAGTCACCAGATCTCAGTCAAGCTTAACACTAAGGTTCAAAACAATGCTTAACACAGAAATCTCAAACTTCACCACCAAAACAACGTTAGCGTTAACACATTAAATACCAAATTCCTCAGGGACACCACCCTCTAATATAATAATGTAGCTTAAATAAATTAGTTACACTGGTGGAGCTGTCATGTGTCCCAGTTTGCTGTGATATGAACTATGTTGCCCATATATAAACATTACAAAACTATAAAATATTGTTTGTTTATTAGGGAGGCAGCGTTCGGTTTTTATGCTCCACACATGTGGAACAAACTACCAGAAAGATGCAGGTCTGCTGACACTGTCAGCAGTTTTAAATCAAGGTTAAAAACTTTTCTATTTGCAGCCTTTTACGATGATTGATTTTTTTCTGAGGGTTTCTTTCTTTCTTTAATTTTCTTATTTTGTGATTTCATTTTTGTTTTTAATTCTTTCTATTGCTTTCTTGCTGTAATGTTTCCGATGTTTGTATGTTAAGCACCTTGAATTTTCATGTACATGAAATGTGCTATACAAATAAACTTGCCTTGCCTTGCCTTGCATCCCCAGGAGTTCTTTTCATGGTGGATAATTCAGGATCTCACAGTTTATACCAAAGCAAGAGCACAAGAACTGCGTCTGTTGGCTCCGCCCGTTTTTCTTGATCCTGTTTCTGATTTTACTTGATCTGGACTGAATCTTTATGTGTAGTAGTGGACATGATGGTGTCTGGTTTTGGGAGTATAAGGGTTCCAACTTGCTATTGCAGATGATGTGGTTCTCTTGACCTCTTCAAGCCATGATCTACAGTTTGCCCTGGATCCGTTTGAAGCAGAGTGTAAAACAACCAAGATGAAAATCAACTCCTCCAAATCTCAGGCCATGCTTCTCAGTCAGAGAAAGTTGAAGCACTCCTTCTGAATCAGAGAAGAGTCTCTGCCTCAAGTGGAGCCGTTTAAGTTTCTTAGGATCTGGTTCAGAAGTGATGGTAAATTGGAGCAAGAGCTCTGCAGATTGGTGCTTCAGCAGCACAAAATAGGGCGTTGATTGCTGTGGAGAGAAAGTGGTGAAAACTGAAGGTTTCCAATGACCACTCTGCCTGATTCCAACTCTGTGATCATGCGATTTGCATAGGTATGGAAAGAATGAGAGCATGGATATAAGTGGCTGAAACAAGTTTCCTTCTAGATTTAAGGAGCTTTAGCATTTGGAGTGGAATTGGGAGTCACCGCTTCTCAACATGGAAACGAGTCAGTTTAGCTGGTTTGGACATATGATCCGGATGCCTCCTGGTTGCTTCCCTTTTGGAGAGTTTTCAAATAGACCATGGCCCTGGGCCTTCCCAGGCTGTAGGGACCATATGCACGCCTGTAGGGTCCCCCAGTGGGAGTTGGAGAGTTGTCTGGGTTTCCTTTCTGAACCTGTTGGCTCTGCGACCCGACCTGGGATAAACCGATCCAGCTTAATGGACGGATGGCCGGTTTATGTCCTGTTATAATTACTTCATGCCTTTTATTAAATTGACTACACATTCAGAGATGATTTAGCTCACAAAGCATAGTGAGATTGTTCTTCAGAGCCCTTGGGGTTGTTCCCAGGATGAGGTTTGAGTTTGACATAGATATTTCCCTTGTACTGATCTAAATGCTGACTGGAATACCATAACTTCTGTGTCCAAAAAGTCCATTTTAAAGTTCTTTCTCTTCCAGGCCAATGATTAATTATGCGCTGTGTGTGCGTCACCTCTTTGCTTGTTTCTTTTGTACGTGTTTACATTTATTCATCTTGTTCATTGTGGTGGTTTGTTTGTTAGAGATATACATTATTGACTGGTTCTGCATCCTACTTTAAAGTTGTGTGTCATATATATATATATATATTCTCATCTTTAGAGAAAAAAAGATCAATATTTTTCTTTTTCCTTTGCATGTTTTTGTGAACTTTACTTCATCTTTATTTACCCAGAAAAAGACTTGCTGTAGGCAAGATTAAGGAAGTAGCACAGAGAACATAGATGCGTGCACAGCACAGCGAATCATGAAATCAAATGCATGAGATTTATCTTCAAATGAAATATCATAGTATAAAACCAAATGCACTGAAATCCTGTTAAGGCTACTTTAATGACCTAGATGCAACAACATTAAGGTGTTTATGTTTTCAGCTTTTAATAGCACCGAATGAGCGTTGATGTCAGACCAGATATTTATCCTTTATAAAACCAAGGTTTGACAAAGATGGATCAAAGGATAACTTATACCTTATTTCACACAGGATTTATTTTCTTCTGCATTGAATTAGACTGCACTTTTTTCATAACCTTGAAGGAGTAGGGTTAGGTTTTATGACTTTTTTTGGTTTTGAAGCTTTGTAATGAATATAGTTATGAGAAGCGGGGGAGGTGAGCCATGTTAAGAGCTACTCAAATGGCACAAATAAAGAGCACATTGTTTCATGGAGAATACTGAGAAGAAAATATATCCTTCAAAAAGATATTATAGGTCAGTTAATGGGTCATTGTGCCAAACATGTCAACAAACTAATGACATGATTTGATATGAATCAGGTGTGTTGGAATAGGTAAATATCTAAAACCTTTAGGACATTTGCCCACGATAATGGAAGTTTGAGATCCTGACTGTTATTGATGACTAAAATAACGTCACAGTGGGTGACATTGGATTATTTGGCACAATAATCATGTAGTTGACCACAACATGTCTGACTATCTTATTTATGGGATATAAATAAAATACAGCCTCAGAGTTGGTGGTCAAGGTCAGGCTGAAAAGCAGGTCATGAGGTCAAGGCAAAAGTCTACTGACCTGCAAAACTGTCAAGTTTCAGATATGGTGAAGGAAAGAATTTTATTTATTCAGGCCACTGACAGTGACCCAAAGCATGTCCTAAATATAAATAAAACAAAAATATCAAGACTCTTCCAAGACATCGCTGCCTAGTTGAGCAACAGATGAAAGCCATTTGTCAAACATACATATCGCTAGATGTTCTTTTGAAAAAAGTAAAAGGCAGATCGCAACCTGCTGGGAATTTACTTAAAGGCTCATGAATCAGGTTCAAACAATCAGAAACAAATCCTCTGATCAGGTAAAACACATTGTAACCTTTGTGACCACATCTGCTAACAGCTTATGTGGATGAAATCAGGTTCTGGGCATTGTCCTACTAATGCTGTCCATCATGTCAGTCTCAGTAGTGGCAGTATTATGCCACATTTTCTGCATCAGGGGCTGAAAGACTTGTCAGGATAACTGGAGAGTTTAGAAATCTTGATCAAAGAACTTATGTTGAGAGGTCAGGATCTCAAGATGATTTGAAGTTTTACATGGAAAACCCAAACATCCAGATAGGAACTGCTATAGGAAAACCATTAGAATACCCTGTTTATATTTGGACCCTAACCCAGTTTAGCATTCTTGGAAAAAAACTGGAAATGGATCTGCACTGATGCATTTGTGTTTCTGCCAAGAGAAATTGGAGAAACATCCCGGAGGGGCTACTTTTTAGGGCTAATAGCAAAAGGGCTTGAGAACATAATCATTGCCAAAAGACGAATTAACTGAGGACAATGTATTGAGTCTGCATACTTATAAATATTTTAGTATTTTGTATTGAATTTGGAGAATATTACCTGTAGATTGACGAGGGAGTAAATTTAATAAACTTGACTTTTAAGTCAGAATCTTCCACTCTCTGCCAGAGGCGGCATTAAACCATGAATAAATGAAGAAGGTGAACCACACAACAAAGAAAATTTGTTCATCTGTTGGATAATGCAGGATGACTTCGTTTTCCAGCTAAACCTCTAAATATGGAGCGGCATCAGATCCTACGTATGGGTTGGTCATTTTTCATTATTAAAAAAATTTCCATAATTCTTAACACATCTGACTGCGAACACTTTCTCCCACCCAGAACCGTCCATCATCCATCTTGTTTATGATGTGGTTGCGTTTTCCCACGAAGATGTGCACTGAACCACAATGCGCTTTGTAATCTGTTTCCTGTATAAACAGCAGAACCTATCATATACTTTGAAATTTGTTATGAGGCGGGACAGAGCGCTCTGATCTCAGCTGTTTGTGAGATGGAAAATGGTGGGGACAACTTTGGACTTACCGCACATCAGTACCTAATTCTGAACCCTTGTTTTCATGTACTTCTAGATTCTTAGATTCTTCAGGGAAGCCAATGAACAAACCTAAGATTGTTATCAGTAAACCTACACAGGAGAAATACAAGCAAAATCTCCCACAGAAACTCAAGACTTGAAGTCTGAGTAGCTAAAATCTTACATACATACATTAAAATGTCACTATAACAACATAATTAACCTTCTGAGTACAACATTCAGTTGATAAGCCTCATAGAAACAGTCAAGTGGAGTTAAGTCAGTTTGTTTTATATACTGTAGTTGCATGCCACAATTCTGACCTAAAGGATTTTATCATCTGTAAGACAATCTGTCCTTGATTTTATCGCTGACTTTGAATTGCACTTCATATCAGGCTTTCCTTCATTACAAGGAATGATTACACATCTAGAAATAGAGGTATGAGTATGAGTACACAGCAGACAGGGTCACTTCATATGAGGATTAATGTGACATTAATTTTGTTTGATCACTTTGGAGTTCATGAAGGAAGGAATTTTTCCCATAATAATGGGCAGTAAAAGTAGAAGTGAGTTGGATGTATAGGGAAAAAGTGCCCCTCGTTGTAAATTGTTCCATTTTTACCTCAAGCGTATTGTAAACATCAGTAGCTTTAAATAACAGCTGAATAGTTGCATGTGACCTGCAGGCTTCTGCTCAAGTGTTTTTTGTTCATTCTATTTTTCCTCTCTTTTTTAAATTAAGATAAGAGTTTCAATTTCCAAGTAGAATATTTAAGTAAGCCTGTACTGTACATACTGTATGTGAGCAAAGCTCCATGGACCATCTTGCATTACATGGCAACAAAGCTGGATCCAAAGATAATGTCCTTATTAGCATGATAATGCTTTGTAGTGTCATTTTTAATTAATACTTACCAGATATGGTATTTTGGCCTTCGTTTGAGCTCCGAAATCAGGAGTTACATAAGACAATGTTTAATAAAGGCGGCCATGCTTGACTGCACAGGGGATGTCACTGCAGCTGATGGCTTATCCCATCTGCTCAGACTCTGAAGTCAAGATCAGAGTTTTGCTTTTTTTTCCTGCCTCAACAACACAGTTTTTCAGAGCTGCAAGCCTCACAAATCAGATTACTCTGGTTGTTTCACACTATTACTGACTTCATGTCCTGATGGTCCCAGGATAATGTCCAAAACTGTCCATATAATTGGATCAGGATCTGAAGGTGCAGAGAGTTCAAGCTTATTTGCTTCAGAGGCTCTCTATAAAGTTCAGAGATTGGAAACAGTAAGTTATTCTTCTCACAGTACTGAACAATCAAAACTGTAATCTGCTAATCACATTACTCATTAAAGAGAGTAAAGCTTTTAATCCCTCAAATGAGCATCCTCCCTGTTTAGCTTGTGTGAAAGTCAAGCTTGAACTGGCAGTATGTATCAATATTCTTGTTGGGCTTTCAATAATTTTTGCTTCTCTAGTCGTTAAATCAACTATTTCAGATATTTTTATAAAATGACGTCAAAAAAGGGACAAAGAGTAGCATGTACAGTTCCTGTGCTGATGATTCATCCACTAAATCTGCAGATGAAGCTTTTTATGGGCCTTCGGCTCCTAGTTTAGCTGTTGAGCTCACAGCTTTTCTTTATTTATCCACACTTCCTCCACTCATGGTGACATTTTGCCTGCCCCAACTTGAATTTGTTCTCAGAGAAATCTTTAAAAGCCTGCTGTGTGTTTCTATGAGGACCAAACAGGAGACAATTACAGATTAGCTGGCTAGCTCAGTGAAACTGAAGTGTCAAAAAGTTCACTCAGGAGTTGGCAGAAACCTGAAGCAAAGACGATTATGACTTGTATTGATTTGAGGCACCTAAAAATATTTTGGGCTCACTTCTGGGCAGAACAAAGGTTTTGTTTTTTGCTACTTCAAAAAAACTAAAACCTAAAAAAGAAAAAACACTTTTCCTTATTCTTGCTGTATTTGGTGAGGGAATATTTTGATTCTCCCGATTCACATTAGATGGCTATTCTCAACAGCTTGTTGTCATGTGCTGCCCAGTCATATTGACCAATCAATCTAATCTAATATTGGCCAATCAATCAATCTAATTCATGCCACAGCAAACATCCAAAGTCTGTATGACATTGGTTGTCGAGGACTCCAGTCAAAAACATAATAAATAAATTTAATTGTATCTCTTCTGAAATAATCCCATTTTTCCACACAACTAAATCAATTCTGACTATATTTAGTGTTTGTAGAACATTTTTATCATTTCAGTTTGTTGATATATTTCCTTATATTTTTTGGGTTTTTTTGTGTTAGTTTTTAGTTGATTATTTTGTTTCTTAAGAAAAGTATGGTAATAGATAAAAACAGCTTTTATTTATGAACATGAGATGAAAACCTTCAAAGCAGATTAAAAAGCACATTCAAGCCTTTTCTGGCAGGAACCATAAGGCAATGAAAGTTAATTTGATCAAAACTCATTTGATACAGTTAATATTATTTTTTGTTCTGTTTTTCCTGTTTTTCCTTTTCTCCTGTTGACTTCTCACTGTCTTATTTTCTTACCAGCAAACTGTGGTCTTCCCTTTTGTTTCTTGGGTCAGCAGTCTGACAGATCTTTCCAAACTGAATCTAAATTTGGCTTTCTGTCTTTTTTTTAATGAGCTGATATGCTGGAACTGGCCTCTGTAAAGAAAAGTGGACTTAAGGTCATATGCTTGGACCTACGGGCGTTTTCTTCCAGGTTTTGATGAATGCTGTTGGCCTTTAGTAGGAAGTCATGAAAAGTCCAACCTGATCAAACTAATACTAATGATCCACACTTTCCAGCTCATTTACCAAAATGTTACAGTGACCTGGTATGCTCTTTTGCTCTCTGCCTTTTGGGCAGGCTATTTCATTTCATTACTGACAGCATTTTGCAGCTCCCAAGTCAGTGCTCCTCTTGAAAGGTTGTTTCTCTCAGAACAAATGATTGACTTTTAGCTGAAAATGTATGGTTTATGATGTGGATGGAGGCAGCATCTGGTATAGCATCTATTGTACTCTCTATGATAAATCCATCAAAACTACATAATGATACTGTATCCATAGAAAATAAATTTAGAAATCTTTGAAGTTGAAAAATTATCTGCATAGTAACTGGGCTTCCCTTGTGCCTTGCCTAATCCAGCAAAGAAACTTTTTGAAAAGTCCGTATAGTGCTGCTTCATTATTTACACTTCAGATCTGATGAATACATATGACATGAGATGATATGTAGTGGCAGTGATTTCTGGTTGGACAGGTGTGAATAGATTCTGTCAGTATGAAATGTTGAAATGTTTCCACTCTGCTCTATAGCTTTGAAACACACTTACTCTAGAAAATCTTTGTTCTTACATGATGCAGAATTGAATAAAACTTTGGTTTGTTTCATAATCCTGGCAAAACTTTCCTTGTTTTATTAATAACCAGGCACGCAGGACCATATTAAAACTCACATGTTTAGGTTTTTGCTGAATAAATGTGAGAACATCAGTATTCTTGTTTTTTATGTGGTTAACAGTGATGATGTTGTGTGCACTGCATCATTTTAGCAAATTGGCTTGACTCATGTTTTATGTGCAGGCATGTTGGATAGAAGCATTCATTAACATGCCTGTTACTCTGTCATTTGCTGCTGAAAAGAAAACACAGCTAATTATCCTGCTGATGAGATTTTTCTGGATGGTCACATTTCATCATTACTAATCACTCTTTCCTTGAAATGGACAAGAAAAAAAAATTTGAGTAATTAGAGATTACCCATAGAAGTGTAAAATGTGTCTTTGATATCATCCACTGATGAAAAGTCAACTTTTTAACTTTGGTATTTGCAGCATGGTGACTGGAAAATCTGTCAATATCATTTAACATCTCAGTGCATGACAAACTGCTCATTAAACAGGTTAATCTGTGTGAACAGATTAATGCTTGGATGAAATCTGACCACTAAGACTGTATAGCTTCAAGACTAAAACTGTGTACACGCAAGGACAGAAATGATCATGTGCTTTCTTTTCAAAAGAAACTCTGCACGTGTGTTCTTTTATAAGTCACAGTGAACTTAGGTAAAAGTTTTTAAGTCGAGTGAACTTGTAAAAAAGCTGGGACGGACTCCTGTGATGTCATGCTGTTGGTTCATATGCGGTTCAACATCATCTTGCTGAAATGTGCAAGGCCTTCCCTGACAGAGACGTTGTCTGGATGGGAGCAGATGTTACACTAAAACCTCTGTGTACTTTTTAGCATTGCTGGAGCTTCACAGATGTGGAGCCCACAACATAAGCACTGATGCAGCCCATCCCATCACAGGCTGGAGGTTCCTTCTCTTCTTTTTTCCCAGTTTTGACTTTTCACATTTTCCTTTTACACACAGATTCCTCCTGATTTTCAGCATCTTATATATTACACTACAGATCTTATGTGATGAACTCCGCTCCAAGCCCCCTGCTTGGTCTGCAGTTAGTGGCGTTCTGCACCACATCCTAATGGTTGTATTGTTATGGGTTGGGTGGGTCCTGTGGTGGTGACCTCTGTGGTCAGATGATGGTACGTCCCGGGGGGGATGGTTGCCAAATCCCAAAGACAATGCTTCCTAGAAGTATTAGACCTGATATTTTCGGTGATTGGGTATATGTTTTGAGTCGCTGTATACTTGGTTATGTGAACGCACATTTTTAAACTTAGTTTTGGATTTTGGCTGTTATGTAAAGCATTTTGTGATGCTAAATGTATGAAAAGTGCAATACACATTAAACATGGATTGATTTTTTGATTTATGTGCCTGACCCCACATCTGACATTTTTCATAAGGAAAAACCGACTGCAGGAGACCATCATAGAAAACCCCTCATCATTTACTAAACAGTCATTAAAGGGACTATACCCAATTTCCCAAGCTTAGTTAGCGATAGTGGCTATTTTTTTATTTATTTTGTGTGACACTTTTTCTTGGCTAAGGGGTTTAACTTTCATAATTTGACTCCGGATCACTAGGGGAACGCTATTACTGACTGATCGGAGTCTGGACGTTCCAAAAATTAACCCGGCAGAGAGAGCGTCCCGCCAATGCTAAAAAACTAGCCGCTTTCGCTAACTAAAATGCCCTGGACTCGTACATATGCGCAATCAATGAGTCATTAATTGTAATGAAATTATCACTTTTACCACATACTATACCACGTAGAAAACCATTTTTCTTAGAAAGATTAAAATAATATCAGGTATAGTTCCTTTAAGCCTTTTATCCAAAATGACTTACTTACTATTGAGCACACTGGTGGTTTCAACACTGGAGGTAAAGAGGCGAAAATCTCTTGCCAAAGGACACAACAACAGCTGACTGAAGCAGGAGCAGTAATTGAGCCACTAACCTTCAGGTTATTGACAACTTGCTCTACCACCTGAGCCACTTCTACTGACTCTTTTGGGAGTTTCACATTTTAAAGCATGTTCTGAAAGGCTTTAACATTCTCAGAAAAATAGCATTCAGTATAATTTTCATGTCGCCCTCTGAGTTGTCAGACTGATGCTGAATTCTGTCCTACTCATCATGTCTACTTCCAGTCACACATATGCTTTGCCAAAAGAAATCATACAACTGTCTCACCCCAGGATCTGAAAAATCATTATTGAGCCAGAGTGCAAAATGTAATTAATAGTAAAGCCTTAGAAATGATCAAATCTCTCCGCACTGTGTAACTAAATTGCTAAATGCTAGGGGTGTAATAGTACCTGGATTTACATGAATTCAGTCATCTTTGAACCAGGAGCATCAGGTCAAAATAGATGACGTGGATTCATTCATTACTTTTAAGACACTTTTCTTGTACCTACGTATACTGCTGACTGTACTGCCTTTGCACCATGGCCAAGAATGGTCATACTTGGAAAAAATCATTAACATCTGTTTCATTTTCTGGAGATAACAAGTTGACTGTTACAAGGTCTCCAGCAAAACTGAAGAGATGATGCAAACATTTGTCATAGTTTTATGACAAAAACTTAAAGAGTTGGCATTTGATTGTCTAATTTGGTTTAAAGGAATACTCCTCCCTCAGAATGATGTGCCTTCATTTGTTTACACTTTCTTGATATTCATCATGTAGCCGGAGATATCGGGAGGTTTACATCTTATTTCCCTGCGGCTACAACGTTGCTAAATAGAGCCCGGTGAAAAAAGTCCACAAAAATTATATATAATATTATATATAATATATTATTTATATATAATATAAATAATATTCCTCCATACTGCTTGTCCAATGCAGTCCGCGGGTCCTGTGTAGGTAATCTCCATAATTTACTCGCAACGACACCATGTAGTATATTTTTAGAGCCTAAACCATGGCCCAAACTGTTAGCCTGTTTACTTCCTGGTTGCGTATACCTGCGCGATGCACGTGGAGCGCGTGCCGCGGCTTGACGCTGGATGACCTGCGGATGCATTGGTGGCCATGTTCGTTGTTTATGAACGCCAAAACATAGAAACCTTTCCTCTCCGATAGTCAAACTTGATGTACAATAAGCGTTTCCTATACTCGCAAACGATATGCTCCATTTTCGCGAATAATTCGGTCCAATCAAGCTAGTAAACATCCAGTATCTGCGCGTTGAAACAAGCCGCGGACGTGAATGGATGCTCCCGGTGTCCATGCAGGGAAACGCTGCTC
>JAVQJG010117537.1:0-16077 GCA_036024015.1 Craterocephalus amniculus
TGCAGCACTGGCCTTGGTTTAGACAGGAGAAGGAGCAGCATAGTCCTAGTATTTCATTCTAACTTCTCCCACACTTCAACTCCCGTCTCCTGATTGTGGTACTCTTAATTGTCTTTGACACAAAAAAGTTTGCTTATATATGCATGTATATATGTATATACATATATGTATGTATATATATATAAACACATTTTTATAGCTACAGCACCTTTTCCCATGGGGCAACAGTGTCAATACCTCGCACATGGTACACGGCCGTGCCAAAGAAAAAAAAAAAAGAAAAATAATAAAAACAAAACAATATATTGGTCAGGATATTTCATCTTCTTTTTTTTTTTCCCTAAAATTGGCATTTGACATGATATTCTATTGCCGTCTGGGGGAGGGAAGGGACAAAGGTTCTTCTTTTGAGTTTATATTCAAGTTTTCTCCTTTTTTTTTCAGGTGTATAATTTCTTCTTTTTCCTGCTTAAAAAGAGTTCACACTTTTGTGATTTGCGTGTGCTGCTCTTCATCAAAAGGTTCATTTTCCGGATCAGAGTCAGTGGTGTCAGAGTATCGATAATGGTCTGGCTCATTGTCGCTTACGTCCGGGGTGACAGATGTCGAAGTGCTAGCCTCAGAATTCGAGGGCTCCTCCACGGTTTTTGTAAAATACAACTTCACCTGGAAGTCAAGACACCCATTTTCAGTGTGTGTTATTCACAAGCTAAATTAACCACAGCTTTAACTTAACAGTAATCTTAAATTAAAACCTGACTGCCTTGATATCTAATTCATTACCAGAATTATTGACAATTTTAATGAATCAAAATCCCACCCTGCTTACCTTGAAGTTTGGCGAGAAGTAGCGGTTAGCCTTGTCTTTGTTCGCCTTATCAAGGTCGTTTTTCGTCAGGGTCAGGATGAGGTAGTCCCTGTCCCTGTCGCTGTCCTTGCAGCTGTCCCTGCACTCAGCGCTCTGTGGCTGGCCCTGACCCGGTCCCGGTCCCAGTCCTGGTCCTCCCTGCTGGCTCTCTGCATTGTTCACTGCACCATTCTCTATCTTTTCCCCGCTCTCCTCTGGTCCGGGAATGAAGAAGGTGTTCACCCAGAAGTGAAACATTTTGTCCTGTAGGGGCAGAGATGACAACAAAGCAAAGTGAAAATCAAGAGTAAATGGAAAACACAAAGTAAAAGTTTTTGATTAAAATCCTTCGATGGCTAGAGCTGATTCCAGTAGTCTACATTTTAATAAATCTAGAGAAAAACGCTAACCAGACATTCACGAGTCAGGCCAAAAATATTTTTGGGCCCATTTTCAGCCACATATTAATGCAGACTGTTCCAACAGCGGCAGGGCAGCGAATCAGGCATCACCTCAGAACAGACCGCAGTGCTTCTGCCCATGCTACTGAAGGAGCTAGCAACCTATGTAGCTAATTGATGTGTTTTAACAGTTTTGGACCAAACTGGCCTTCAGCATGCATAAATTATTTATCCTGATGTTTTATCGGCACATAGTTAAGTTACAAAGTCAAAATTTCTCTCTGGCCTGGCAGACATCACGACACTCATTAACCAAAATAAGCTTCTTGTGACTGACAAATGTGAAAAAGACAACAAAACCAACCTTCTTCATCATCTTATTCTGTTTGTGGAAGAACTCCACTTTGATGTCTCCACAAACGGGCAGCGGCTGGGGGAATTCAAAAAACATGTGCTTGTCCTCGCGCCGCGTGTGAGCCGGGTTCGACGTGTGAATCTTGACTTTCAGCTGGTACACAACAAACTGGGGATCTGCAAAAAGTGGCCACGTTGCACAGGACATTCGTGAATGGAAAGAGACAAGACAGTACAAGGAGAGTGAGTGAGTGACAAGGAAGCAGGGAGTAAGACAGGATATCAGTGTTATTACATGAGTTGGACACAGAAACAGAACACCATCTAACCCCTCTCCCCCCCCCAATCTAACAGAAAACTGCATGTTATACAAATATTTAAGAAGAGAAAGGGGAAAAGTAACAGACCACAAAATGTTACACCCAGAGTATCCCAGAACCAGAGACACAGGACCCTATTCTGACAGACAGTCATGGTATGGTCTTGGACCAGCACAACATGTTGCATACATAAGAATTTTAACCCTCGCTTCTTCCTGTCAGGCTGGAGGGACGGGTGCTACAGATGACTTCATATGCCTCTAAGCTATTCCTATCCTGCTAAGCAACATTTCTACCTTAGACGTTTCCTCCCTGATGGATCTCTGGGGCCATATAAAAGCAAGTGAGTGAAATAATAATGGATGAAAGGCTCATTTACCCCAATGCCAATTCCCTTTCTTGAAGCCCTGAGGGGTCGGCTCGCTCCTGTTTTTAACGGTATTGTCCCCTTAGAGAGAAAGAAGGAAATTATCACAAGAAGGGCCTGGCTGGGGCTCCACAGCACAGCAGGCACAAACACAAGAGCTCTACAAAAGTGCGTACATATGCTTTCATCTACATGGATTTTTAAGAACAGTGCGGCGTGCATCTTCAACCTACTGCATGTTGTGAGTTAAAAAAAAAAGAGAGAGAAGCAGCAACTAAGGAACTTGTTACAGCAAAAATACCCATTTATCACAATCAGAGCATCTTTGGTGGATTCAATAAAAAAGGGGGTTGTGTAATATTCCGTTTTTAGCAGAGTTAAACTCGCTGCTGCTTTTGTTTGTTTGTGTGTGTTTTTTTTTCTAAGGCTGGAGAAAAAAGGAACAAGAAAAAGCTGTGTGCACATGTATGAAGACGTCAAACTCAGAATAGGGCCATCTTTTTTAAAAGGAAGAGTTAGCAGGAAGGACAAAGATCAAGGATCAGGCAGAGCCTTTTGAGCACAGTCAGGTGTTAAAGGTAAGAAAGCCACAGACATGAAGGGATGCTTTTTTTTCCGACCAACAGCTAAAAATGGACAAATTGAGATACAAAAACACTGCATCACTCTTTAACTTGAGCAGATGTGCAGAATTAAGTTCATTTTTCCCCACTCCATCAAGAGGACACCGCTTAGTAAACAGTTAGAAACTTCTTGAATAGGACAAAATACACAGAATTAACATGAACACAATGAAATCATAGGCAGGAATTGTTGAAATTGAGCTAAATCCGTCTTGGTTTCGACAGAATAGGTAACAGGTAATCCGGGATGGGCTGCTTTGTGAGTGGGTCACGTTTCCAGCGTAATGGAGGACCACAACTACAAATGTTTGCCCGACAAAATTTTCAACAGTTGTATCACTCAGCCTCTGAGCAAACATGTGGCGAAACGTAAATACTCATAACTGTGCGACTAAAACTAATTAGCACTCCAGTGGCGGTGCGGCTGCATGCAAAAACAAGTAAGGACACAAAGAATTCATTCCTCTTGACTTTCAGCTACTTCCTGTTTAAAGGAAAAGCGCATAAAACTGGAAATGTGAAGCGCGTGTTACTGTCCAGCGTGCAGTCACTTCCGTGGTTCTGCACTATTCTACCGCGGACGACCTGCTGCGCTCCAGCAGCAGCGTGGGCGGGCCCTACGGCGCGGCGCACATCCAGAGCTCTCGTTGCATTCTAACAGCGACGTGCATTGCCTACGCCCTACTTTGGAGTTGAATTTGAACATGTGCGTGACTCACTGCAGGTGCCCCCGCTGAACATAGGGAGAGTCTCGAACACCAGTTTGTGGAAGAGCAGCGCCACCGGCTTGTACTCTAGCTGGTTCTTCAGTAGGTAGCTGTAGTAGTAGACGTAGCGCCGCTGGCTGGGGATGGTTACTCCCTGAAACACAGACAAATGTTAAGGAGATCAGGGGCAGCAAGTTCGCTGCGACTAACACAAGATTACCTGGAGATTTGTTAAAAACAGGACGTTAGTAACATTTATGGTCTGCAACACAGATATATTTGGAGACTATTTCCTTCTAAAAAGGAATTTTTAACATTTAACAATATCCACCAATGACTAAAAAAAACTACAGCTGCAGCTCTGATTGTGGCAACCTCGCATCTCTTCTGCATAAGGATTTACTTTCTGCTCTCACCTTCTTGTCCCTTGTCCTGACTTCACCATAAAAGTCAAGTGCTTCCTGGGGCTCCAAGAATTTGCGGCGATGGAGGAGATAAGCGCAGATCATGACTCCGGTGCGGCCCTTCCCAGCTTTACAGTGGATGGCCGCCACGTGATTGTCATCCTCGCTGAGCCACTGGTCCAGGTCTTCACAAAACGGCTTAATCAGCTCCAGCTGAGGAGGGTTGTGGTCTTCAAAGGGGTACTGTGCAACTGAGGGGCAGAACAAAACGTGGACATGGGCAGAGATGTGACAAGTACAGTGAATGTTGTGTGAGATTCTTTTTTTTTTTTTTTACATTTAAAGAGAAAACTGTATTACAGCCTACCTCTGCAGTTAAATTTGGCAGCATCGTAGTGTCTTTCTGCGCAGCTGAAAAGGGAAGAGCAAACTCCCGTTAGCCATCGCACAGAGGAAGTTCGTAAGTAAACAAAAGCCAGATCAGATACAAACAGAATGCGAGGCACTTACAGGTTGTAGATTTTGTAATGGTTTTTATGTTTCGAATCCAAAAACCTGTGTTTACGAGGGGGGGGGGGGGACAGTTATTACATGATAGAAAGGAAATCATAAATGGAGCAACGCATACACAAAGTTACACATAAAAATATATTTCTCGCTCACCGTACTACATCGTCTATATTGTTTCTGTACACGCCTTCGAGTCTCTCTGCTGGAAAGCCCATAGCAATAATGTTTGGGTAGATATCTGTTCAGACAGGGTCAAGGAAATGTACACAGTGCATGCCTGTAGAAAGCAAGAAAGCATGAAAGTGCCCGGTGCTTCATTTTCGGAAAGTATAAAAAAGCTGGTTATCCTGAGCTGTGGAGAATTGTGTTACAAGTGTTTTAAAGGAAACGCTTCAATAGCAGCACATTCACTGGAATGCAGAGAGTGGTACAACTATGAAACGGTGTCAGCCGATGCCAAAAAGAGGCTGGGTTGTCACAGCAGTAATGTATGGACGGATAACACAAGAGGGCCGATGATCAGCGAGTGCGAGAGAGTTTGCATGTTGTAACAGATGGCCTTGACAGTGAGAGGCAGGCAGAGAGGACAGGAGTAACAGCACTCCTGCCTCGGCCAGGCCCACATGTGGGTGCATTAGGAGTCTCCGCTCCCTGACCTGTGTGTATTTTTGGAACCCAAAGTTAAATTTGGATGATTGCAAATGTTGGGCTTATCTCTCTTTTGAGCTTGGCCAGACTGATTTGAATATCTCCAAGACTGGATGCATGCATGGTGCCAAGCAGGTAGATTTGGGATGGAAAAAAGTTTCAGGACAAAAAAAAAAAAATCCTTTGGGCCGTAGCGTCAAGCAGCAACGGGCATGACAAAAAGGGAAAGCAGCATTTTATGAAGTGTGTAGAGGAATCCACCACAGGTAAAACTTATGGTTGCGCACGAGTTCGTCTACATTTAGCACCGGATTACGTCATCAAAAGGGGGGGCTCCACAATTCAGCACAGTGCCGGAAAATGCTGTGACCAATTTCATAGTGACATACATAAAATCTAAAAAGGCAGACTTCAGTGTCATGTTGCAGTGAAAAGAATAATTCACATGGCATGCATATCTTCTAAGCCTGACTGAAACGCCTACCTGCAAGCCAAGTCTGCTCGTCGCCATAAGCTGCAGGATTTCACACTTTAACCACTGACTAAAGGGCAACCTTTTCTTCTCCTCCTGTGCAACAGTGTCAAAAATAGAAAAACGGAACATTTCTAATTGATATTTGCAAAAGTTCTGAGCTGACCTGATATTTTTTGCCCCTTTACCTAGTTAGAAATTTTAGGCAGAGCTACACAATAATGATAAAAAAAAGGCTGCTGCTATACAATCCACACTAGTGTGCACACACACGTACCTGCACAAGTAAAAACACGTGGAAAGCTTTTTGTGGTACACATTTGGTGTACACACACGATTCATTGTTCAATCAGCAGACCTGCAAGTTCAGAAAAATGCTGGAATCCAGAACAAGTAGCTCAGGTCAACTGTGCAGCAGACACACAAAAAATAGCGTAATTTAAAGCATATTTAGCAGCAAAAAACATTTAACAAGTTACTACCCAAAGTATTCATATAGCTCTACATCATTAGTGTTTGAAGCAGAACATACATGAAATTCCCCACAAATAAATGCAAAATATTTGCATACTGGCAAGCTACTTCCCTGGAGCTCAACAAAGATGTCTATTTTTTGCAATAATCCTGTGCATCACTGTCTCAAAGAGCTAATTGGGCCAAATGCATTCCCCTCCACCTCATTCTTTTTTAACCATTTATTGGGATGCTCTAACCATTGCTAGGAAAAAAAATATCTAAAGCTCCCTAGAGAGTCTCAGCCCAAGGCATGGGGTGCTTGGTCTGTGCTGCTGAGAGGAAATGCATATGCAGGACCCCAGATGGAAGCTCCAGTAGGAGGGAAAAAAAATCTACTGCTTTAGGCACGCCTTTAAAAAAAGAAAAAAAAATAGAAGCAGGCCTGCCTGAGCTCTATGCATACGCCAAATCCACAACTGCTAGGGAAAAAGAGGGAGGGGGGGAATGGGAACCGGCAAGCGCTAAGTGAGGAGGAGGTGGGGAGGACAGGAAAGGAGGAGAGCACAGGAAAGGGGGAAAGCAGAGGGAGGAGAATTAGAGAGGGAGTAGTAAAGAAAAAGTGCAAAGGAGAGGTGGTGGTTTGAGAGGGTAAGAGAGGAAGAGAGAGCACTCAGACAGCAATGCTGATACAAGATCACTGGCAACTCTATTTTAAGGTCAATTCCCAGAACTATGATACTGCATTACATAACTACAGAGAGCCCATATTGTTTTTAGACCCCATGCCAAAAAATGATAAGACAGGGTAGTTTGAAAGGGCCCACATCTAAATGAAAGGAGACCTCAAGCTAAAGGTGCCTCTTTTGAGTGACGTGCTCCAACACAAAGATGTAGAGGCACAAGGCATAGACCGACCTGACATGAGGTTAACCACCTTGTTACACTGGGTGAGAAATGTCTGATCAACTACTATTACGAATAGCTATACATGCAATCCTTACCACCATTTCTCACATACAGTAGCAAACACTGAATCACTAGCCACCCATGATGGACGGGAGCCAACAAGCCCAGTAGCATTGCCATTATTGATCAAGTCTAACTATACGTTTTGCTTGTTACAGATTTGGATTAATGCTGCTGATAAATAATTAAAAAATTAAAATCTGACAATTGCAGGTTCACTTTGTACAATCTGCCTCAACTTTAGAATACCTGATCCAACTAAAATCTAGTGCATCAAACCTCAGCTAAGACATCTTGGCCCCAAGTGAGCAGGGCACATCCCCTCAAACATTAATAATGACCTGCTCTCTGTTCTGTCACACATTAAATTATGCATTTAGGAGGCCACGGTACACCACATCAGCTGCTAATTTAGTTCATCACCAGCCAAATAAGTAAGAGTCCCATCTTTAGACGTGCTCATATTGCAACAGTGAACAAGTAGATTCCTCTCTTGTATTGCAATACAAGAGAGGAATCCTCCTGCGATAAAAAAAGTCTTTGAAAAAGATGATAAATCTGTCATTTAAAAGTAGTTGTCTGTTTAAATCCAAGGATGCAGATGTGAGAGCTATGGCTGAACTTACTTTCGACCACTTCCACAATTTTCCTATAATAAACTCGATTATAAAACTAATACTTAAGATTTATATATAGCGTTTAGCTGTACTAACATGAGCATGCGCTGTAAAGATATTCCAGACAGATACTTGACACGATCAGTCTACCTTGAGCGCCAAACGATGGGAGCAAAGGGGGAGGGAAAAAAAACTAATTGCCATTATTTTTTTTTTACAATCTCCAGCCAGTCCACCACTGTGCAACTAAAATGCAACTAATTTGCCCTGTCAAAATGGAGGCATACACACTAGTGTCCAGCTGAACGGGGGTTTCCCACTATAATATGACTGACATTTATGCGTGCTGGTTTGACAGATCCACCATCTTTCAAACATGCTGGGTGACAGCAAAGCTGCGCTGTCTGACCAACTAGCCGACTGCTAACTTAAGTAGCAAAGGAGCTAACCAACCTCACGTTACTCCTCTGACATTTCTTCTTTCACTTCTACTAATCAATGAAACTACGGCATGCTACTTGTAAATGCCTACAATACCTAAAAAATTAAAAATGAAGCAACACAAGGAAGGATACACGTCAAGTCCAAGTCGAAACCATCCTCTTGGTATCTCCTTTTGTTCCGACTGACCATTTCTTTTATAATCGCAGCCATTGTAGCAGGTGACAGGAGTCTGTGTGGAGTAAATGTTGAAAACAGGTTTATGGTGTATTGGCTGTCCGATCGTTTATATTGCAGTCAATGCTCGCGCTCGCCGGCTGCTGAATTTTGCAGGTTCTCGATGAGACGTGCTAGCCTGCAGAGCTAGCAGTGGCTGTCGGTAGGATTATAAAAGCTTTCTCTGGATCATAAAGACGGGCCTTGCTCTGCTCCTCCGTGCAGGCCCGACTTTCCCAATCCTGCAATTCGTTTCGAAAACACCTCCAAATAAAATACATGCAGTTGTCCTCAGAAAAACTTGAAGGTAGCAGACACGGTCCAAGCGATGGCTCAATGACAGCTGCCGCGATTGACAGCAAGAGGTTGGAGAACTCACCGGCTCTCAAACCCAGTATCCAGTCACTAAGACGCAGCTAGCTCGCTAGCTAACAAGCTAGCTAGCGCAGCTAGCTAGCAACAATAGCGAAGACTACCTCCTTTTTCGATCAAAAAACCATCTAACGATTCAACATTGTCATCGACTGATTGCCAAGAACATATATAAAAAAAGTGACAGGCTCCACCTTAATTGTATATAAACTATACAAAGATCAAAAACATGGAAAGGCTGGTTTGACAGTTCCGTCCCGGGGAATCATCTTCTTTTCTCGGTCTTCTCGCTCCAGCTGAACTCTCAGGCTCCCATAATGGCCTCCACCGAAGGAAAAAAAGAAGGTAGAGCAGGCTGGGATTTTAGAACAAATATCCTGCCGCCTTCATTGTATAGTCCGGTCGATAATTCGAGCCGACTAACGCAGGATAACCTATTATAATTTAAACAACCTATTTTAGAATATAGTGACTATATAAATGCATTTGGAATAGTTTTAAATGTAAATATCGCAGCAATTTAGCTATTTCGTATTTGTGGCGGAAGGATCAAATGTACCCGCGTGCAACGCTCCTTTCTGTCAAAATGGTCACGTGTTACTGTAATTAGGGAAGTTTCCAACATAATGTCACTTTTAACTGTCATACTGGACTACAGCAAATGTATGGTCGTTACTGACAGAACATAAGAGACCTGGTAACCGTGAAAGTTTACAATGCAGCTTTTCTGTTTACTTTTTTCTTGCAAACTGTTCAAACAAATCATACTGTAATGGACTATATTGCAATGTAAGCTACTTAAATCGTTTACAGATAGGGTTTAGTTTGAATGTATGTTTATAAAAACGACTATGTTGTAATAGTTTATTAAATTAATAAATGAATAATAAGAATGTGTTACATTATTCTAAAGATCTAAACATTTTAAGTGCAAATGAAATTTGTTCTATATATTCAGCCTTACAGTAGCAGGTCCCCAGTACATGCCAGCACAAATTACAATTAAGTCTTATGTATTGCGGTTCGGTTATGGCTACCTGAAGGTCTTGTAATGTAAAACCTGTCTCAGAATCTTCATAATACCTTTCAGCCTGTGTAAAATTTACTAAAGAGAACAACAAAAACAAACAATAACTAACTAGTGTCCAATTACTCATGCAATTCTGACAATTATGAATGTAACAGACATGATAGGAAGCAAAACTTGAGGTGAAAGGCGAAATTTACATATTAACTCTAGCTTCGGCAACATTTAGACCTATTCAATTCAAATTACTCACTGAAAATTCTGTTTGCTGTTTTCTAATTCGTAATCTAATTTTTTTTGTTCACATTCTGAAGTTGTCTAATTTCTGTAATACAATAACACAATCAAAATAACTAAGAGGAAACCTAAAGCATAAAAAAGTCAAGAAATTGTCATTGTTTCACTTTATTATACTTTTGAAGTAGGGAATTAAAGTTTGGATTGGTGAAACAGCTTGTCATTTAGCAATGACATTCACATCCATAATCTCAAACTTATAACTCATTAAATATATGTCTATATCTGTAACACAGATGTGCTGAACCCAATGTGACAGTCATGAAAAATCTTCCATGTTAAGACTCTTATAATTAAACAGCATTCATGTAAAGTGCAAAAGAAATATGTCTTGCATGTCAGTTTTTATCAATCAGATTGAAAACTATTCTGAGTTGAATGCATGTGTTTATTACCAGAAATATATAACATGACATGACATGTCGGATGTTCAGTACTTGGAGATTTTGTACTGAGGGTGCGCAGTTCAGCAGATTAAAAAGGGGTTACCTGGGACATCGCAGATTAAATAATGTGATCCTACATATGGCTAATTAGGAATCTGCTTCTTACAGGGGAGATGGGCTCGTCTCACAGAGGAACACTCATCTCATGAAAATGAGCTTACCTTACAGCTTAATGACTGGCAAAATTAATCAGTCCTCCAAGTTCACTCAACCATCTAAAATTCCTTTAAAAGCATCTCAGATTTCCTTAATCTGTTGATGATCTAGTGGAGAAAGCCAATGTAGAGCCAAAAAAAGGGAAAATGTTTTCACTGCAAAAGATCACTAGAGTGTTTTGCAGAAAATCAAGTGATCTTCTCACAGTATTTTTTTTCCTGTTTTGAATACATTTGTCCAGCAGATGGCAGCATTGCACTACTGTCATGACAGCTGGAGCCCAGCCCACTACTGAGCTGACCTTTAATCTCAAACTCATAGGATGCACCTTGTGCAGACAGACATTAATGTGAGGTGTGTTGCATAATCTGTGACGCATGGACAAAGTGAAATTTAGATATCTTATTAGGGGTAAAGTACATATTATCCCAGCTATAGACAGTCACCAATGATTATTTGTCACAAATAATTTCCTTTATTGCTGCAGCCTACACACCTTCTTTCAAAAATTCAGTCTTTGTGAGATGAATAAACAAGCCCGCTTCAAAGTGGCAGACAAATCTCTGAAATACTTTAGTCAAACACCAGCAAAGTACATCAATTTCAGTTTACTATGACATTTAAGAGAAAGGCACTTTCACATTATAAAAACAGCCAACAAGAAGGCATTGAAAGCTGTGATGAAACTACATATTTTTAAACATAGCATACAAATAAAGTGACAATGATGTAACTGCCATGTTAAAATGCTAAAAAAAAAAAAAATCTACAGTTTTTTCCCCATCTTGTAACCTTCAAACTTAAATATTAAACACAATGTTCTGTTACCGGGATGTGGTTCCTAAATATGCAGAAATAGAAAATAAATTTCAGATAACATACATGTATTAAATACATAGTTTAAGTTAATATGTAAATAAACATAATGAATCTATAATCTGGATCACTTTATGGAAATATAAAATGCTTTTCAACCTTTAAGAGACATAACACCCATCCCTGCCAGAGCGGCTCCTCATGAATAGATTATAAAGTTTCACTAAAAACACCTCAGCATGTATATATTTTTTCCCCTTCATCAACCAGCTTGATAATGTCATAGTATCCCTTTGACTTGTGAGTTGATTGTCGGTTAATTGTTTTTCTGGAGAGACGTGTAGTACTCCACCAACACCTTCCAGGCCTTTGGGGCCATGAAACCATCGGGAGGGTTTTCTTTGTTCCGAGCCAAGTTCCTCATCTTGGTTCCGGAGATGAACTCAAACTCAGACTGACTGCGAGCATTAAAGATTTGAGACAGGTCATTAGAAGTCAGTACAAAATATGATATAAAAGCTTTTACACCAGCATAAAAAAAAAGCTTCAGCATTTTCAGAGCTGCTTCATATTTTATGAAAGGTAGTTTAGAACCTGAAAAGCTACCATCACTTACCGCTCTGGGTTGTAAAAGTCCATAGCTTTCTTAGTCTTGTTGTAGGCTGCCACTCTGAAGGGGATGATCTCCACGGAGGTGAGCCCTGGAGCCATGGTGAGGACTTTTCCTCCGTGGGTGGGTTCATACAAGTCCTGCTTGGTCTCCGGATGAGGCATTCCTGCAGGGTCCCGGCCAACGATGTAAAAGTTTGCTCCAGCGATCATTCTGGCTCTACAGTGCCACTGAACCTGGAAGAGCGTGTAAGTTCATATTCAGCCACATGTAGTTTCACAGTATGATTGTAACCGCAGACTGAAGCAGGGCTCTTTACCTCTGTAGGCCCAGCGTACATCATTGGTGAAGGGAAGATGGCAACGATAGTGCTGGCTGGGTCCAGGATACCCTCCTCCAGGACAGCAGCATGCTGCCTCATCCTCCACTCCAAAGGAACGTCATCATCTTTCGTCCAGCCTCCCAGTGGGTGAAGCAGGAGAACTGGGTTTTTGTAACCTCGCTCCAGCAGATGGCGCTTGGTGTCCTGCATAAGCAGGGCATGGCCATTGTGGACTGGGTTACGCAGCTGGAAGGCGAATACAGCGTCTTAGAAAGAGGATAGATACTGAATTAGTCATAGTTGTGTCATTAACACATTCGTGGAGCTGCTGACTGAAAGAAAAACTGACTCAGAAAATTCCTAGATTTTGCAACAAGTGTCACCGCACCAACATGCACTTCATGCTGTTCTCACAAGTCAAATGAACTTTGATCAGAAATTTGGTGTGGCTACGGCTGTGGATTTTGTTACAGTGTTTCTAACTGCCAAGTAATCCCATGCAAAGTCAAAAGCCATGAATGTTTTGATTCACCTGAAGAGGAACTGTCAGGGCAGCATATTTTTTAATGTGTTTGTATCAGAAATACTATTAAAAAATAGCATAAATCATTTGAGATCACAAATCTAAAAATTAAAAATTCAATCAACTTTAAGAGAAAAATCTACTTTTTTTTTTAAGACAGAGAAAGTTTTTTGTTTGAAATGTCTGAAATGGTCCAAAACTTGAGTGAGAACATAGTTTAGGACCTCAAAAACTGGAAACAGCTCAGGTGGTCCGATGGTTTTAGTATTTCCTTTGAGGATGGTTAACGGTCAGAAAATACAGAATACTCTCAACAAAATCACATAAACAAAAAGAAAAAAAAACAGAAAAAATTGTGGTGCAAAACCACTAAACCAACCGAACTTGTGCCCAACATCCACGTCAAAGGAGTATAAAACTAAGTGATGGCATTTCTAATAATTATGAGTGTACGACTCCACAGAACACATCACAGAAACCACCATGCAGCTTTAAAGTTAACAGATCACCTTTTCCTTTGGTCTTCTGACAAAATTTCTGGAAAAAAAAGGTGCATCGCTAAACACACTGCTCATCATTACTGTATTCATCAGCTGCTATGCCTAGTTTGCCATCAACCCAGCAACTACTGACATCACTGAATCTAATAGAAAATTGTAAAATAGTATGGAAATCAAAATAAATTCTACAGTAATGTACTGGAACCGAGTTTTTTTTTATTCATCTGTACCATGTTTTTGTTAGTGAATCATTGCAGACTTTTAAACTCAGCAAATTAGAAAACAAAGCTTTCTTACACGTTAAATGAGATGCTCTGACACTCTTTAGCGCCTGAAATCAGAACTATCACTCATTTCCTCTTTTCAAAATCTGACTCAAAACTACATCATACAACTTTTTTCACTCTCAGCACTCTCTTTGATCTGATTTTCTTTCAACTTGTGCTTCTGCAGGTAATTCTTATGTCTAAAGCTCTGGGTTTTTTGTGCAGTGTCCTTGTGTATGATCTAAATGCTTTATTATTATTATCATTATTATTATTGTTATTTACAACAGCAATCCGGAGGTTATGTCCACTATAATAATTTGGAAGCAGTTTAGGCATGAGTTCCAAATTTTCTCTACCTGCCTATTTGTGAAAACCATCCATTCTTACCCTCCTCAGTTGACTGCATTTGTTTATGGAAGGGAAAGGGGTTATTTTGCTCATGACAACATTTGAAAAAGAAAAGTATAGGACATTTGATTCTTTTGACAATCTCAAATCCATATTTGATCTCCCAGGATCTCATGTGGTCAGATATTTTCGAGTACATAACTTTGTGCACCCTAACCTCCCTAATTTCCCCCATTTGCCGCCTGACTATGTTGTTGAAGCTATCTTGTCTCTCCCTTCGGATTATAAATTTAGTTCAACTGTGATGAGATTACTTTTATCTTTTGCATCCCCCTAAACAATCAAGAGTATATTGGACACCAAACTCAGCACCACATTTGGACTAGAAATGTGGAACATCCTCTTGAGCCAGCCTAACTTCAAAACAGCTTAAAGTTGTCCACAGAGTAGATCTCTCCAAATTGTTGCTTCACCAGATTTTCAACACAGTTGGCATGTGTGATATGCGCTCTGTTTCCTCAGCGAACCAGATGTTTTCCTCCTGTCCAAAGTTGCTTTCTATTTGCTCCCCTTTTTTAATGAGACACTATTAAGAGCTCTCAAGCGAGCTTTGACCTCCCAGCCCTGCCAGTTCAATCTTTGGTGTCCCTGAAGACCCTGATGGCTTTACCGATTGGGACAGATATGTAATTGCTTTTGCTTCCCTCATCGCTCACAGACACATTTTACACTGGAAAGCCCATAAATCTCCTTCACCTTACTCCTGGTTGAAAGAACTGCTGTCATTTCTTTCCTTAGAGAAAATAAAAGACTTTAGAGGACAACAGTCTGACCCTTTTGTCACAAGCTGGGGTTCTTTTCTTTCCTTGGTCAACTCATCCAGTCTTGGGACGATTAGGTACTGTCTAAACGAAAAATATCAACTAGACCCCATTAGCAAGCAGATTTGATATCCTTTAAAAAAAAATCTTAAAATCATTGCGTATGTTTGTGTATGCATGTGTATATATGTATATGTGTGTGTATATACATACATGAGTATATATCTATTATTATTAATTTACTGTTTCCTTTTTTCTGACACATACTTGTCTTTACTTTTCCCAAACATCTCCACATCTTTGAGTAGCATTTTACGCTGTCTCTGTTCTGTTTGTTTATTGTTTGACTTTGCAATAACCTTTCTACAGGAGACCATTGGGAAAGTGTAAGATAGGGAAGGTGTGTCTGTATGTAGCTAAGGTGCTGAAAATATCCAGACATTATCATGCTCCTCGTCTGGAATCTAGTCTGGAATACAAGTCCAGCTCTATATTTAAGATGTTTTTACCTGCTTGCATGTCTTTGAACTTCTGCTTGAGCTCCTTTGGAGTGAGGCGGTACTGGTCAAGTCCATCATTCCATTTGATCCGCTCCATCACCTCCAGGTCACCGCCTACGAGCCAATCACCTCCCTCCATAACCATCTGCAGAAAAATAAAGAGAGACTATTAGTTTTCTTCACTAATGAAAACATTTAAAAGTGACTTTGTATCAATGTAATATCACTCTGTGGTGATATGCAACCAATGATATAGGTACCATGGGATCTTGGTGTTTGCAATTATGTTGTCAATACTAATATATTATATGATGAAGAAGCCTTTTACTTTTATGTAAGGATGCTGAGGACAGGTGGTGCCCCATTGTCGGGCACAGCGCTCCTCCTTGCAGTGCGCATAGAACTCTGGGTTCCTGAGAATCGCCACCCGTGAGCCCTGGTACTCCAGAGCTACAGCTGCACAGCCATCCAACTCCTGCTTGGTCTCAGTGCTAACTGGCAGCACGATGGGAACAGACATGTTGATGGCCCCGCCTGGGAAAGGGAAAGGAGAAAACAAATGCAAAGCATTTTACTCTTATCACAACTTACTTCGTGGACAAAGACAATATTTCCACTACATAATATTAAAGAGTGGAACTATTCATTTAGAGGTATAGATAAATAAGGTCAGATCACAACCTGGTGTTTTATGTAACCAAAAATAAAGGAGATAACATCA
>JAVQJG010117541.1:0-10719 GCA_036024015.1 Craterocephalus amniculus
CCAAAAATTAACCCGGCACAGAGAGAGCGTCCCGCCAAAGGCTAAAAAACTAGCCGCTTTCGCTAACTAAAATGCCCTGGACTCGTACATATGCGCAATCAATGAGTCATTAATTGTAATGAAATAACCACTTTTACCACATACTATACCACGTAGAAAACCATTTTTCTTAGAAAGATTAAAATAATATCAGGTATAGTTCCTTTAAGTCGTACTTAGATTACCAATATGCTGGCTATAATAGAGGTAGATTGGTGTAAATATCATGTGAAATGTTTATACGACTATGAACCTGGGAGCTATTGTTTGGATATTGAGTAAATTAATTTGTTTGTTTATATTTATTTTATATTTTAATTTTGTTCTGTTTTAATTTGACTTAAGAATGGTGATTATATTGTGTGTATATATTAATGCATTGACATACTGTAAAGATTTTTGTCTGGACCCCAGGAAGAATAGCTTTGGCTATGCCACAGCTAATGGGGATCTGAAATAAATTAAAATCAGATCAAAATCTATAAAAACATTGCACAACACTTTTCTTACTCTGATCTTCCATTCAGCTTCATCCTAATCAAAGCTATCAAATATTTTATAATTCAAAAACCCACAAAAATGTAGTCATTTTCGATAAAACACATTTTGGGATCTAAAAGTATTACAAATTAGAAGAAACATTGATTTTGATCTTTAACTAAAATCTTAGTTGTTTTCCTGATGTTTGGGCTACGTGTTAATTGATCATCTTTCCTGATTATTGTGATCAATCATTAAATTTAAGTACTATAGATATTAAGAATTGTGAAAAAAACCCCAGTGAAAGAGAGTGAAGAGAAAATATATTTGGGCCATCTCGCAGGCCATTAGAGCAGCTTGTCAAATGCGCCATCCGCCAGCTTAGACGCTAGCCGCGCAGCAGGGACAGGTCACGGATTAAAGCCTCCAATCCCAGAGCAGGACGGGCGCCTGTTCAGAAGTCCAGATGGTGTCAGAACAACTGGCCCGCTCACTACTCTGCTTTTACTGCCATACCACCGCCACCATCTGCTGTTTTGTTTAGGTTTTTGTTTGCAAAACTTGGCGGATTGGCAGTAAATGATGCAAACGGCCTCATAAACGCTGAATCTGAAGAAGGAGAAACATGATGGCATGAATCATTTTCTCCTTCCATCATCAAGAGCCGTGCTGGGGCCCTGCTTCACGGTAGCAAATTAAACTCCTGAACAGACCTCCTCATACGTGGCTGTTGGGACTAGTTGTAGTTGCTTTAGTGTTTGGATGCTGTTTTCATCCATGTCAACTTGTTTCTCACTTCTCTTCATGGCTTTTATGCACCAAAGAAAATTGTTTGTAAGTTATTACTGTAAACCAAATGACTATTAAAGTTCTCATTTAGGGTTACATGTCTGGCAATGGCTGGTGTACTAAGTGCAGTAAAATCAATTACATAATAACTTGCCAGTATTGTAATTGGTTGGTTGGTTACAGATAGATAGATAGATAGATAGATAGATAGATAGATAGATAGATAGATAGATAGATAGATAGATAGATAGCTGTTTAGCTGTTGCTGGTATGTAAAAGAAAGAAGTGCTGTTTTTATGTGTGTTTCTGTGAAAGGGTGGGTATGACGTGTATTGGAAAAGTGCTTTGAGTGGTCAGCATAGCGCTATATAAGCTTCCCATAGTCTAAACACTACAACCTCATGTGCTCGTAAACTTTGGATTATGTACATTAACATAGATTAGGAAATGATGAAGCAAAGGTTTCTTACTGACATGGCTTTAGGGATAATGGCCTGTTCCTCACATAATTTGTTTTGTAAGTGATTCAGTACAGTGAACCACAGCTCATGTTATCATGAAGATTTTTCCTATTTGATACAATCTGTTTGTGAGTTCTGCATGGGGCTTGTTCTTCTGAAATCGATATTTCATGGTATGCTTGTTCCCTCAAACTCTATCCATTTCTGTTTCCACTTGTTTTAAAGAATAACATTGACTGCTAAATGAAAAAGGAGAGCACGGAAAAATATATCCAGTGCTGATCCTGTTTCAAATATCCTGACTATGCAGAAACTCTAGTTCTGTGTTTCTTGTCTTGGTGTGTGTGCTTATTCATTAAAAAAATACTAAACGAAGATGCTTTCAGGGACAGCTGAAATGAGTAAAAGTGGATGGCCATTATTTTGATTTAAAAGTCCTGTGTTGGGATTTTGTCGTTGAAGTCATGCCATGTGATGCTCACAGCTTCATCTGCAGTGCATCGCTCCAGTTTCCTGGGCTCTAACTTGGCATCCTGCTAGCTGCTTAATGGCCTCTGACAGGCAGTCTCTCTCCTCCCCATGGCTGCACTTTTCCTCCAAACAGCCTGGGAATGAAGCAGCCGAGCGTTCGGTCCAAATAGGCCGAGAGCACAACCACACTGCAGCAGAGATGAGCATAGAATCTACTGAGTAAACAAGCATGCAAACAATGGCTGCAGGCCAAACAATGTCACACCCACCTGGTTTCTGGCTCTATAAGGCACAGACATTAACTTGTAAAGAAACTAGCTGAAAATGTGAATCTAAAACCTGCAGAACTCCGGTCCAGAACCTTGAGTTTTTCCCCACAACAATTCATTTAAAAAATCTGTATTCATGAATTTTGCTGCCGAATAAGAATTGATGACAAACTCACACAAAGTTGAGGCAACATGTTTGTCACTCTGCAGCTCTAAGTTTCCTCCACCACAACATTTCACTTCATGGAAGTTTTTTCAGTGTTGATCCTGATTATTTCCAGAGTAAACCATTAGCTGCATGTCTGATTTGTTGCAGCATCGACATTTCAGAGCAGTAAAGTTCCTCCAGGTGAGGAGGATTGTGATCATATTCGTGATTTTGCAGCACATAAACATCACTATTACAGTATTTACTGCACACAGAGGAGCCACTCACCATCTGCAGGTTGTTTCAGCCTCCACTGAGAGGAAGACGACTGCGTTCCCTTTCTCTTTCATCTGCAAATCCTTTTTATGAAAAGGGATTTAATGTTAACAAGAAGGAACCCTGAATGCACCACTCTGGTCTCAGTTTAAAGTGACAGAAGCTCAAAGCTCCGACGTGACTTTCAGTCCACATTCGGCACCACTCATCATCATCTTCGTCCTTTTCATCCACGTCGCTTGCTCTGCCACCACCTCTGATGGTCTGAGCGCTCAGTCCAACACACACCCAGCCCACCGACTGAGGAGGGGCAGAAAGAGAGAGAGAGAGAGAGAAAGAGCTAGAGAGGCCACATGATGCTGCTGGTGTGTGGTAGTGTGTGTGTGTAATGTGTATTAACGCAGTTTGACAGAAATAGTAACAGCAGAGTGTGTTTGCAGCTGCAGGCTCTGTGTTGGTTCTTCACTACTCTCCTGCCCATGAACAAAATTTCTCTAACATTAAGAATAAACTTTACACCCAAAATAGGAACAAAATGAAAACCCTCATGGCTGATGAGGGCTGAGGTTTCAGGGTGGTGTAGCCCCCGATGGAAAGAAGTGAGAATTATCACAGCCTGCAGCTTGTAATGAAGCTTGGTAGAAACATTGATGAGAATATACACAGCTTTATGTAAGCAGAGAGCAAATGTCACCATCAGAAACAATTTTACCTTTATTTTACCAAGCAACACATTAAGACCAGATTCACAGTTACAAGGATGGCCTGACAAGTGCCAGAAAACAGCTATGAGGGGACATTTATATAGTAGGTACTGTATGCATGCATATAGCATATATTTGATATTTCACTGAACTATCAAAAATCTAAATAAAATATACAAAATACATAAATTAGAATTATTAAAAGCAAACGAGTTAACAGATATATTATGTTAACTCATTATTATTATTCATAGGTGCATGAGAACAGCTTTAACCTGGATTCAAAAGTTTCTGCATTGACAGTTTGGTGCATTTGATTGCAGCATGACAGCTAAATGTTGCTTTCTATGTTTGTTCTGCGCGTACATTTCGGTGAATCTTAAAATAAAATTAGAATCTGAAAAAAATTTGCAACTGTCATTAAATATTGTCTAAATATTGACAGAAATAAAAACATCCAGCGGGGTTTTGTAACAAGGTCCAATGATTTGATGCAGGAAATGAAGAGGATGATTGTCCAAAGTGACACTTGGTTTTGGGAAGATGCGCAGACCATGTGATGTATGTACTTGGCTGCAGCGGTGAAGCTAAATCTGAAATCTGATCGGACGCCGAGGTGCTACTTCAGGTGATGGGTATATCACTGAAGGAGGACAAAAACATCTTTGGGGACTGTCATGAATCACCAGTATCACTTAAAGTAGTTTCTTTAAAAGTAGACATTCAGCTGCCCATTTCTAGAAGAGATTTTGTCCCTGAGCAAGTACAGCACATTTAATGTATGTCTGTTAATCTGATATTAGTGTGAAGCTTTGTCGCAGTGCTAAACTAAAGCATTTGATGAGTTTTAAGACTACGTGGATAAACTATGTCATGCTTAGTTTTCAGGGAGTGTATTTAGGGACTATACATCAGCTTAGTTTATCAAGATTATCACACTGGTGCTGAAAATAAACTAAAGAGTATCAAAAAGTATTCGTAGCACCTTGGTGTTACTCAGAGGTACATGATCCAGTTTGATTTAAACAGGAGGCTTGCAAGTGTGCTAGTGAGGGCAGTCTCACTGTAAAATGCAAAGAATAATGTTGTTATTAAACTCAAAGATGGAGCTAGAGCTTTGTCTGATAATCCAATTATGAGTGTACAGGAAGTAGAGCAGGCGCTGAGGACCGCCCTGTGCTGAAAACCTAGTATGGGGAAGAAATGTCTGCCAAGCTGTGGCCTGCTAGCCAGGGAGTTAAACCACAGATGATGGTGTTAAATGCTTATCTGTAATCAGCAAAAAGCATCCTCACATGTGTGTTGCATGTTCACATCATATCACATCAGTCTGCACTGATCTATCATTTGAATGTCTCCTTTTCGCTTCACAATCTCCCTCTTTTATTCTTGCTGGCAGGTCCGGCAGTATCAAGAGGAGTCTTATGTCCATAAAACCTCTCTTGGCAAAGCAAATGGTGCAACAGAGCAGCCAGACCATCATTCTGCCGTCATGATGCCTGACAGGACAAGTTACTGTAGTAAAACAAGATTGATCATTTAAAAAGATCCAAAGGAATCAAAATATAAATTCCAACTGAAGCAGATAGTAGAACCAGATAAGTGAATGACAAAAAACCAGCTTGGAACATGTTAACATACTGAGAACTTCCACTGTTTTTAGTTGACTTTGTTCTTCCAGTCAGCAGATACTGATTTTATCATCATCAACTCAGCACTAATTCCTAAAGGAGCATGTCAGGACACTAAATATCTTTGCGTTACTAACGTTGAGTCATGAATCATGACTAAATGTGTCGGCTGTATTTGTTCCATTGTGTACTCGTCCCAGCGGACTGCAGCAGAAACAGTTCAGCTGCAGTGCTGAAGGGTGGCGATAAGGACGCTGCTGACGGAAAGGAGTAAAAAAAAAAAAGAAATCAAATCAAACAGCAGAGCACAGCAGCATCACTCCGCAGGGAGTCTGAAGGGAAGCTGCTTTATAAGGATGCAGGACAGTGATGCCTCAAGAGGTTTAATGAAGCTAAAGGTCAGGACACCACATGAACACCAATGCAGCCTTACATTTCCTCCTCCCTGTAACCCTGCTTCTCTACAACAAGCTCCTGCAGTTTCACTTTAAAGTTTCATCATCTGTACATGAAAGCACAGATGTGTCTGGAAGTCTCACTGGATACACAATGTCTTGTTGATATCAGGGGACACTGGGCAGACTGGTTAGAGATGATCAAAAAGCAACGGGAATTCAAATACGCGCTGGTTCCAACCAAGATATATATGTGTGATTAGAGATGCAGCATATCCGGCCATGAAGCAGATGTACTACAGCTACCACACCGGGTGCCCCTCCTGTCAGCTAAGAACAGGAAACTGAGGCTACAATTCACACAAACTCTCTAGAACTGGACAAAAGAAGATAGAAAATTTTGCTTGGTCTGATGACTCTCTATTTCAGCACCGTGTTCAATAGGCTCAGAATCTGCTGGAAACATCATGAAAACACAAATCCATCCTGCCTTGAATCTATCATATCCCGTTTATACTGAGTATTGTTGTTGACTGTGTCCATGCCTGTATATGGATGTTGGAGTAGATCAACTTCTGATGGCTACTTCCAGCAGGATAATGCACCACATCACGAATCTCATCTTCAATATGACGATGTTCTCTGGACTCCAATGGATTATATATGTGATGACAACAAGAAGTGAACATTGTTTTGACAACTGTGCTGCACAAAGTTTCCTCACAGACTTAATATGATGAGTTACACCTATACTGGATTTTTCCTCCTTGTTAAGTTCCTCAGATGTGCAGGCTGCAGGGTTTCCTTTTACAAAAGTTGTACTTTTGTAAGTACAACTAGTACAACTAAGTACAACTAGTACAACTGGTTGTACTTAGTGTATGATCAGGGGTTCATGCAGTCACTGCCCACCACTTCCTGACATCACCTGCATTTCCATGCAGCTAAAATGGTTTATTAGAAGGATGATTGATGAGACTGTTCTTTGTAGCAAGCCTGGTTTGGTCAATTCACCAGGTCGACTAAAATGCCAGTCTGCTTTTAGCTTCTCCTACAACTTCTTGCTGAAAGTAGTTTGCCCCAACCAAAATATCAGAATACCTGAAGTCCAAAAGCTAAATAAAAAAACTGATTACTGTCAGAGGCTGTGTAAGGCAGAGGGGTGGTGCTATTAAATCTTTTTGTTCACCAATATTAGATACAGCTGTCGTACTTTGTCAGTTATTACATCATTAAATGAAAATATTACATTATAACTGAACCTCACTCGTTATCCACACCCGGTTCATTCTGAGTGTCGTTTCACAAGTTAAGTGAAGCTGTATGTTGGAATGAATTTCCAATGAAAAAAATTGATGATTTATTTATTGAGGAGATTATACAGCAATGTAACCTCTTCCCAGTTTACAGACTGCAACATTCAGTCAGCTCAATCACAAGCAGTGACCACAAATAAAAAGTTTTCAATGATAAGGGCTCACATAAGACTCAACATGTCGTCTGATAACACTCGTCTGTGTGTCCGCAGACCAGCTCCTTGTGTAAGGAGGATGTTTCATTTCTGACTCCGGTGCTGGAGCAGTAACAGAACTGTATAGTAGTTTAGTTTCTAGGTAAAAAATACTTAATGGAGTCAATGAAACCCTATTACAGCCTGAGTTAGTTTTATTCATTGAGAATAAAAGTCATTCAAGTCTGTTGACCAATGCATGAACAGATGTCTTAAATTATGGTGATGGCACTGAAGTCATTGAGCCACTGAAGTGAGAGTCCTCTTTCATCAGAGTGCAGACATAAATGCTACATCCCACCCTTTTCTCCTCACAAGACGAGTCTCAGTCTTCCTACACTAGTTAAATCTTACCTCTCAGGTCACATGTCTTTAATACAATGTAAATCTTACACTTCTCGGCCCTCCCCTTGACATGTGTCCCCCGGGGATGAGTCCTGGGGCCCTATTTTCATATTTATTGCTTAAGCTACAGTTTTCATGAATATGATCTACATTTTCCCCTTTGCAAGGGTGACACCCAGCTCTGTCTCTCATTAGTAAACCCAGAAGAACCTTCCACCCTCACCCACTGTCCCAGTCAGCTAAAATCCTGGTTTTCCATCGCAGCCCAAAATCCCATTGTCCACTCTGTAATCATGCCAATAGTTGTCATTATTATTATCATTATCATTATTGTACATAAATGTTTATGTTAAAACTGCTAAAAAAGATAATGAAGGGAACATTTCAAATAAGATTAATTGAATTATTTCAGTTCAAACTCTTTATTCATTACTTATTTGGATATGTTGAGAATAAAATAACATAAGAATGATGAATGGAAATAAAAAATCATTAACCCATGGAGGTCCGGATTCAGAATCATACTCAAAATAAAAGTTGAAAGATCAGATCACAGGCTGAACCAGCTTCTGTGGAAATTCCTCAAGACGTTTCAGAATGAAGTTAGTAGCGTGTTTCTGGCCTCCACATGCCTGTATGCTCTGCCTATACTCAGATGCAACATGCTGGCGGTGGATGGAATGAGACATGATGTCCCAGAGGTGCTGGATTGGATTCAGGTCTGGTGAATGGGCAGGCCAGTCCAGAGCAATGCCTTCATGCAGGAGCGGTCCTTAACTGGTTCCTATCCTATTTAGAAGGCTGGACTTACTTTGTTTTAATCGGCAGCTCTGAATCTGATCAAGTGGTCATTACTTGTGGATTCCCCCAAGGGTCAGTTCTTGAACCTTTTCTATTCATCTTGTATTATGCTCCCTCTAGGTCAAATATTACAGAACTATGACATTAATTATCACAGTTATGAAGATGATACACAACTTTATGTATCTCTGTCACCAGATAACTGCCGCCAAATAGGCTGTATGTGGATCAAGTACGAAAATTTACTACAACTGAATAAAGATAAAAGTGAGATTATTCTGTTTGGTAGCAACTTAAAGACGTGGCAGCCTCAGTAAACATGTGGAGACTCGGGCTTTTAAAATCACTGACCAAGTTTAAAACCCTGCTGTGTTGATGGACTAAGATTTGACTTCAGCAGCCACATCAAAACCATCACTAAAACTGCTCTTTACCTTTTTACTAATATTCAGCATAAATAAAAAAGAGAAAGCACAATTTAGATTATTAGATTTAATACAGTTAAAATGGACAAAGTTACTATATTATTAGGCGGTATTATTATTGGCTGTAATGACATTATGGTTCATATAATTCATTAAAATGCATGTGAATCTAGCTGTAACAAAATTCCTTGATATTTCATTGAATATTAATAACCTGAGGTGGTATATTTTATGGTGAATTTGAATTTCCCTATGGGATTAATGAAGTATTTTTCATTTCATTCATTTCATTTAGTCTCATAAAAACAAATTTGTCATTATTTGAAAGCTTGTAAAAAGACAACATGCAATATGAACATGCTGATTTATTTTACATGAGCAGGGAACCTAAAGGCTATTTTGGGGCCTGGCCCTTCATTCAATCCTCTCCCAAATGCTGCTTGTGTAAATGCATCTGGTATTCATAGTGTCAAAGCTGCTACATTACTGAGACTATGTCTTTATGCAGACCAGAGGGAGCTCACACCATCAGACTCATCAGTGTTTACATCCATTCATTAGCGTCAGGACACAACGGAGGTGAAGCCAGGGTTGAATTGATTTCCTGTCCTCCTTTCTTCCTCCACAAGCACAGCGAACTGTTCAGCACGGCCTCTGCAGAACCATCCCATCCTGCGTCTGTCTTAATGCTGAATGTGTGTGTGTGTTTTCTATTTTTAGCTATTGGGGTGCAGATGTCCTTGGATTTGCTGGAAAAGAGGTTCTGGGCCATTGCCAAGCAGGTGACCGGAGGACTCACTTTCACACACATCGTCAGCTGAGATTGTTTTGGGGGGAACTTTACTGATGCTAACCTCAACTGACAATTACACACATCTGGGAAAAAAAACAACTGGCAGAGTTTAATAAATCACTTCAATAATTCTCCTTGCTCAGACAGAGAGAAAAACACTACACAATTTAATGTATCTTCATTTTTTTTTCTTTTGTGTCCCTTGTATTTACAAGGGACACAACACAACCCTTTTCAAGCTCCTGGTTAACCAAAATGAATCATTTCCCTCCTTTTATGTGTTCTTAGATAACCTGAACAATCTACTGTAAAACAAACTGATCTGTAAGAGGAAAACAATGAACAATAAAGAATATACAATAAGCCGTATGGATACCCACAAACTAGGTCTTGGAAATATTTCCCAGTGTTCCTCAAAAACTCACTCCAGATCTGCAGCCACCACCATGATTCACTGTGGATATCTCTTCTCTGTGTTTTTTTCTTTTGCCAAAATTAGCCTCATCACACCAGGACAAGTTCTCTCAGACTGTTTTAGGAAGACTTTTTTCTCACCAGTTTTAAAGTATTATATCAAAATATTAAAAACAAAGATTATAAGTGGGGAAATTATAAGTGAAACACAAGTAAAACAGAATAAAAACACATAAACCTTCCAGTTTTTTTAAAACTAGGGCATGACCAGCTGACATCAGCATCATATTTTGACCAGTAATGCACAATTTTATTGATCTTTCAATCAAGCCATTTTCTTACTCTGCTGGCTTGTAGGAAAACCAGCACCAAATTATGTATTTTTGTTTTAATGTCGGTGATGTCATTTTAAGAAAATCTGTGATTTCACTGACTGGCAGTAGAAAAACTGTATTATAGTGTGACATGAAAGAGTCCTGATGAGGATCTGCAGACAGAGAATGAATAATTCGTTCCAACCCTTTCCACTGCTGAACTTTACTTTGCAAATCACCTTGTACAAAGTTTTGCTCTCATTGTTGTGATCTGTAACGATCAGATTGTAATATGTGATTATTAACACACAAACCCTTACCAAGTGCATCAATAAGATTCCACAGATGAAGAAGAGCTTTTGTGTGTGTGTGTGTGTGTGTGTGTGTGTGTGTGTGTGTGTGTGTGTGTGTGTGTGTGTGTGTGTGTGTGTGTGTGTGTGTGTGTGTGTGTGTG
>JAVQJG010117568.1:0-17841 GCA_036024015.1 Craterocephalus amniculus
CCACAAAACTGTGATAAAAACTCAATCTTCAAAACAATTAGACTATGATAGCAATAACAGCAATCTCCATCCATTCATTTTCTATAGGCCCCAATTATTCCAAATCAGGGTCTTGGGGGAGCTGGAGCCTATCTCAGTGGTTATTTGTGAGAGGCAGGGTATACCCTGGAGACACTGCCAGGCTAATGGACGAGTAAGACAAACACACTCACGTTTAGGGACCTGGAAAGAAAGCAACAGCATTGTGCTTAAAAGGCATACATTTATATGTTAACAGTTTTTGAAAAGGATTCTATTCTTTATTAGATAACCTGAAACAGTAATAATTCAATGACCTAAATTATTAGAATATAATGATGTTACAAAATGTTATAATATTGAATATAAAGACAAGCAGGGAGATTTTAACATCAGTATAAAATCTGACAGAAAGTCATATTTGAAGAAAAACATGGTTTCCATGGTTCTCTCCCTACCATCCACGACCCTTATGGAAGACACAGCACACAAAGCACTGCATGAATACTTGCTCCTGATATCCTTTCATAGGCTGAAGTATTATAAACTTGATAGATGACTTTTATTGGCTAAAAACGTCACACGTTACTGATCAGATGTCACTTTATTATACGTTTTCCATAACAGGAATTTCAAGATAAAAATTTGGAATTGTAGATTAACTGAATATTCACGCAAGCTAGAGATCTTTATCTTTTTTTTCTTAACCATCACTTTGTCCCTCACTTTACAGAAGATGTAATCCTTTTTGTCTGCTACAGCAGGGAACCATACCTGATGGCTGAAATTCCCTGATATGTTTCCTCTGTCTTTAGAAGGAACTGTACACAACTTTCATATTCATCCTGTGACTTGTTACCTTTTGACGAAATAATCCTGAAATTTTCATCCTTCGTTGTCATTTTGAGATTAACAGGAAATATTTCAACTGCTGTTAATCAACGGGAATGCTGCTGTTAATAAGCAGCTGATTTGTTTTTACAAAGAAAGGCTTTAAATGACACCAGAGATTTTAATGTAATTCCACGTTCATCTATGTCATTTATTTATTTAGGACTTTTACCTTATTCTTTTTACTTGGAGTTGTCTGCCTGCCTTGTTTTAAAAAAATTCATTGCTCAATCAGCTCAATAAATCTCTCTTGAATCGTGAATCTTGACATTAAATGAGCTTAATGAGCCACTAATGAAGCAGGTAATTATACGGCAAGAAAAGTCCAACAGCAACAGAATTCTGTGGGTTTAAGGGTTTTCAGTCCTCTTTTATTCCCTTAAATTTAGCTTCTTTACGTCAGGGCAACATATCTTACAGGACTGTGTGAGATTCACATTTGTCACATTTTCTGCCGATGAGCAGTTTGTCTTTTATGTGTGTTTAGTTGCAGAGTGTGTGATGTCCCTGCTGGTGGAAGTGACTGTCCTCACTGCTGGAAAGTCCAGGTAATTCATCTGATTCTCACATTGACTCATTTTAATGTCACAATGTGGCCAGTGATGACAGAGTCAGACATTTTAAACACATTCCTGAGAAAAACACTTTTCCTTGGCAGTTTTTTTCTGACCAAGCATGCTGCACAGCTTAGAATACAAAGGTTTGATGAGTAAAATCTGATCTAAAGGACGGAATATGTGGGAGTTACATGCTCACAGTTCAGCATTTGCACATTTTTCTCGGTTGGAATGTAAAAGTATGTAGTTAATTCAGAAGCAGATTGCTTCTCTGTGCAAGTGACCTTGTCCTGGTGTCTGTTTTTAAAGAAGTGAACTGTTAAAAGCATTGGTGTGTCAGAGTTGTAAATCTGTAGCCAGGGTCCGTCATATTTTCCTGCTTTAGTTTTCTGCTCTCCAACTTCTGGGAGACATTAAAGGAACACCTGCAGTAACATGTCATCATATGTTACTCCTCACACATCGTCAGGGGCCTAAGGAGCTGGCAAACACCAACCCCCCTCCCTCGCTTCTGCTTCCTACTATTTCTCATGTCCTTATCCCCTCTCCTCCTCCTCTTGCTTCCTTCCTCTCTGATACCTCTACCCCTCCTCATACACCTCCTTCTCGTTCTCCTCTTTCTCCTCCCCGTTGTTTTCCTTTTCTCGTTTACCTCTCTTCTTTCTCCTCCTCCTCTCAATTACATCACCTCTTCCCCCTCTTTCTCCCCCATCGGCAGCTGAGCCTGTTTGTACTTCCACACAGTAAAATGTGTTGATGTCTCCCTGCAGGACGCCGGTGCACGACCCCCGCCCAGACCTCCTGCTGCTCACACAACATTTCCCCTGGATGCTTTCACTCCACATCTCCCCTTCACTCCTGATCTGTGTCAGTGGATCAGATCTTAATATATTCTTATTTAAGGTGAGTTGCCATGGAAACACATGGGCTCTGCTTTGAGTGTTTTTTATTCTGTTTTGTGGCGGCAGCAAGCGGCCGTACGTCTCCACGCTATTCCTGAAGGAGCAGAGGGCAAGTGGTGGCTGAATTTGGAGAGACCGGGAGCACAGCCTTGAACGCTACCTTTGGGGAAAGGGTGAGTAAATGTGATCTGCGAAGAATCCCATCTTGATGATGGTTTGTGATCTGAGAGGCTAACCGCGTTTGTGATGTGTCCACAGTGGAGGTGTTTGTCAGCTGTGCAGCAGCCCAGCTACTTCCTGGAGGCCGATGCAGCAAGGCGACAGTGCGCATGAGGATGCTCCAGCAGGGATAACTACGTCTGTACGCCGTGTCAGACAGGATCACCTCACTGCACTGGGGCTGATGAAGTAGTCTCTGTCAGCTGGCATCAGAGAAGAAATCTACTGTAATGTGTCTTTTTCTGTGTTTTTTAAGGAGGACTTCGGTATTTTTCAACCTGTACCTATGTTTTAGCATGCTATATGATCATTTACTCATCCAGACAGTCTTGGCGCAACTCGAACTCCATCAGAAAATATTTATGTGACCTGTATGCAGCCTATACTTCCTTTGTTGTTGTCATTCTGTGGTCCTTTCAAGCCTTTTTCGGCTGACCTGCAAGTGCCTGCAACAGCGATTATGTCACTACCATACGCCAATGCAAAAGGGTGAATTCCCTCATAGATAACTCTGTACCATAGGACAGTTCGCTATTTGCTAAGATAATAGCAACACGGTCCGTGTTTGTGTCTTTACAAGTTGTAAAAATAGATTGTAACCAACCGTTTTACAGTACGAAGTGAATTCGCCCTTTTTCCATGGCGCATGGTAGTGACGTCATCGCTGTTGCAGGCAGTTGCAGGTCAGCGCAAAAGGCTTGAAAGGACCCCGGAATAACAACAACAAAGGAAGTACAGGTTGTATACAGGTCACGGAGGGATCCGACTAGCATTTGCTAACAACACATTGGTAAAACCAAGGCGTTTTGTGGCAGATAATGCCTTATTTAGTGGGCGAGCAGCAATTGCCTGATCGCTCCCGTTATATGGATTTATGATGATCGCGTGTTCCCATAAATATTTTCTGATGGAGTTCGAGTTGCGCCACAACTGTCTGGGTGAGTAAATGATCATATAGCATGCTACAACATAGGTACAGGTTGAAAAATACTGAAATTCTCCTTTAAATACCAGATACTAAAACACTTGTGTCTGTCAGAGCTCAGATTAAAGCTTTCTGATCAGAGATTGTTTATAATGTTTAAAGATTTTTGTCCTGAGACAGTCAGAGACATTGCGTCTCAGTTGCAGGGACGACAGGAAGACAGAAAAAGGTATTTGACGTTTAAAAGTCGAGTAGCTCCATCAGATCTGTGTAGAATCTATTGAAGCTTTTCGGTGAGTTGACTTTAATCAGTCAGAAACGGACAGAGAAGATCTCAGCTTTACTTGGAGCCGTTTAAGACCAAAGCAAGTCAAGAATCTGGAAAAAACGGTAGCAGATATTATTCAGGCCATGAAAATAAATAATTAACTGATTAATTCAACTACTGTGTGCATCTGATGTAAACACTTAACAGCTGTTAGTTCGGGATAATCCTGCATTTTATGTTTAATCACTGAGTCGTTTACTTCATTCATAATGAGAACATTTCCAGCAGCTTCCAACCAAAACTGCTGTTTCATGACTTTTATGTGCTCTTCATGTTGTGTTGGTTCTGTATGAATAATGCATCATGTCCGACAGCATTACAGACATGATGCAGGACGTCACAGAACTACATTCACTGAGGTTATGTGTTCTATGTATTTTTCTTCCTAATTAAATAAAATTGAACTAAAGTTGAATTTGGAGACTAAAAATAAAATTATTGTATTGTGCTAAGGAGCGACCATGTGACCTGAAATAAAAGGAATATCTGTACTTTTGCGCTGCGGCGTCTGCAGTGATGCGGGTTCTGCATCAGGTCGTTGTGGTGACAAAGGAACTTGATTCACTGGTGGATCTACGTTCCTACCCTCACCTATGGGACCGAAATAAGTTTCCTCCAGCGGGTGGCAGGGCTCTCCCTTACAGAAGCTCGGTCATCTGGGAGGGGCTCATGGCAGAGCCGCTGCTCCTCCACACCCAGAGGAGGCAGATGAGCTCAGTCTGATCAGGATTCCTCCTGGGGAGGGAATCTGGGCATGTGCCACTGGGAGGAGATCTTAGGAGGCCGGGAACACACTGGAGCACCTCGGGATCCCATTGGACGAGCTGATGTGGCGGGGAGAGGGAAGTCTGGGCTGATGTCTCTGCTAGCTGACCCTGGATGGGTCGCGGGCGGATCCAGAAGAAGACGAATGGACGGAATCTAAACTTTTTACGCTTTCTGAAAAAGTGATCTACCAAAACCACCATGTTATATTCCTCATTCCCCAGATTTACTCGGCAGATTCTCTGACATTTCACCACAAAGATGGAGCTGTGTGTGATGCCTGACCACACGGCGTGTACAGCTGTTTCATCCCAGCTGTTTACCAATCAGAAGGCTGGAGAAAGGAACACGGTGACTAACCTGCTCTCATCTTCTCGGCCACGTTTTGGATGGTACTTCTTAGACAAGCTCCTGCAGAGAGACGGGTGGACAGAGACAAAGGGACAGATGCACATCAGTTCACTTATGACCAGTAGGAAACTGAGGAGGTGATCCGTGAGGATAGATGAGGCGGTGATGGTGTGTTAGAGAGGACGGTTAAGGGAAGAACAGATGAGGGGAACAGATACAGGGATGATGAAGATCAGACTATGTGTTGATGGAGATGGTGAACATGATGAAGGTGATGAAGATGTTACCTGGTCTTTGCTGTAACACTGCTCGATGTTGATGTTGATGGAGATGATGATGATGATGATGATTACAATGATGACGATGATCTACTTGGCGTAGCTCAGCTCTATGTGAGTGATGGTGATGATGAAGATGTTACCTGATCTGCTTGGCGTAGCTCAGCTCAATGTCGGCTCGTTCTTTAACAAACTTGGTGTATCTCTCCAGGAAGTCGATGCCCCAGCTGGTGTGCTTCTCCAGGTTATCGTATTGATCCTGAAACATCAAATGGCACCGATCAGCTGCACTGATCAGAGTCACACAGACTGAGAAAACATTTCATCCTCATCCGGACTCATTCACCTGCTTCTTACTTTCTACAGTTTTGAAGAGAAATGAAAAAAAGCCAATTAAAGGTCTCGGGTCAGATAATGACGTGACAGAGGGCCATTTTTCCCTGGATTTGGCCTCACAGGCTTCTGCAGCAGGTTCACTGCACATTATCAGGACTGATTTTTTCTTTTTTTCACGTGATTAGTTAAAACTCATCGGAACGTCAAACGCATATGCACGTACACGCGGGAAAGACTGATCGTAGTTATTGATCCTTTGATCAGAGACGATCACTGAAGACGATTCTTTGCTGCTCCATGATGCTGCGGCGCGCGAGGCGCTATCGTCACCCACCGTGTTGCTATGGCAGAGCAGATAGATGCACGAGGGCCTCACACACATGCAAACGCATGCACGCACGCACTCACACACATGGACCGCCCAGTTACCGTCGGGTTACTGGATGAACGGTAACCGGGTTGTGGTTCGTGCGGTTCGGATGAGGACGTACCCACAGCTCGGTGCCCCAGTTGCAGCTCATGGCTCCGCTCCGCTCCTCGCGCTCTTCCTCTGCGGCTCCTTGCGGCTCCAGGACAATCAACGCGAGCTGCAGCTGCCCGCCGCGCGCATCCTCACCATTACACCGGCTGCGCGTGTGTGTGTGCGTGTGTGTCTGTGTCTGCAGGAGACGTGGTGGTCACGCACGGCGCGTCTCCCTGGAGAACTCTTTGTCGTCTTTATGCGTGTGTGTGTAGGTGTGTGTATTCAGACGTATACATACAGTAAAGCGCATGCGCAATGGCATCCCCGCCCTGATGACACACATGACAGCAATCAGCCTGCAGCAGAAAGCAGCAGGTTCCATCTTATTGATACAGATGAAAGGATCGATTCGATATTAGTGATGATTGGTTCGTTTTTTACTGAGACCAACAGCAAATGCTCAACCTCTCATAAATGCTGATTGTGTATCTGTGTGTAGTGTGTGTGTGTCTGTGTGTGTCTGTGTGTAGTGTAGGGGGGGCAGGGGTATTATTTAATTTGCCCACTTCTTATTTTCCAAACATGACTTCATTTTTTTCTCATAGAAAGGAAAATCCAGAGGCGGAGCTAGATTTCAGACATGGGGGGACCAGAAGCTGGAGTCCGGACTAACAAAGGAAATTATTCTTTCCTCTCTCTCTCCAGCTCACACGCTGCTGTGATACACTGTGGTCAGATTAGAGAAACCCAAGATAAAAAACCTTTTCATTGATAGTCTTGGTGACCAAGTGGAAATGGAACAAGTTCAAACATGGCCATGAAGCCCCCTGATTTGATGATGTATGTGCCCTCATAGGGTCAGGCAGGGCAAACAGGGCGCTGAGGGACTGAACAATGCACTGTTTGGAAGACCCTGTGAGACAAATAATGACGGATCCAGGTCCAGGATTCCTTTCTGGGGAAGCAGTATCCAAAGCGATGAGGGGACATTTTTTCATGACTGCTTTTTCTGTGTAGAACAGCTTTCCTGCATGATAATCAATACGCGGCATGTTGCTGATTAGGCTCTCCCCCTTCGTCCTCTAACGCCCTCACACACCAGGAGCTTAAGTGTGCTCCAGGAGGCGCGTGCTGGCAAGCCAGCGTTTTCATTTTGGTCTTGTCATGATCAACTCACAGAAAAGGAAAATCTCAGCAGCTCAAAATAGGAAACAGACGAGGGAGAAAGATTTAGACGGGATGAAAGACAACTTCTCTAAGTGGCTGAAAGACTGCAGGTAAATTATGTCCAGCATAGTTTGAGCTTGTAAATATTCAGGTCAGCTCAGGCTGCTACTAAATGACAGGTTTCTGTTGTTTAGCAACCATGTGTTGATTAGCTGGGCTCTAAATCAACATCTTGCTATCCACCGCATGCCGGTTTAAATTCACTTTGGCAGGAATGTGAAACTTATGCTAGCAGCTGATGAACAAATGAAGCTTGGTTGTGGCCAAAGAGGAGAGCCGACTCCAGTGAGGAAAAGCCGCATCTATCACTGCTGCTGTTCAGCAGGCAGGACTTTCATCCAGCCAATCGCATGCTAGGAATAGTGGATTATACCATTATGTAAAAGAGTAGAGGGTCATCGCTCATCAGACAATGTAGTGGTACAGTCCAGGTTCACAGAGGACAGAGACTGGGGAGATGGATTTAATGCAAGCGCCTCAGAAAAAGCAGAGAAATGAACAAACACTGAAAAATAAGCAGCTTCTGACTCCATTAGATGATAAAAGCGATCTGAAAAGCAAAATGCTAAACAAAGTCTTTTAAAGTGCATTAATCTTTAGACTTTGGTATTTTTTTTAATTAGTTGTGTTCAGTTGTTCACATAAATGTTAAGCTTTTTTTAAGTAAGCATCCATACGGAGCTGGCAGAGTTGCTGTCCTAAGCGAACCAGTCCTGTTACAATAAATGAGACTAATGACCCGGTTCTCCATGATGTAGCTATGATCCACGCACTGGCCGTGTGCTTACTTTGGTGCCCGCACATGGAAAGAAGTGAGCCGACTTCATGACGCTGAAAATTCCTAACTGAACCTGAAATTACCTCAAAAAAAGCGACCCAGCTGTGAGTCCAGATCCCTGGACGACTGGAACTGTTGAACCACATTAGGAAAAATCCTCCGGTCCGGTTAGTTTAACCAGATAACCAGGAGATAACCAGGATAAGTTTAACCTTCAAAGTTCAGGCTTCTGGTTTACGGATGGATCCAAGACGGCTCCATTTGGCCTGGTCCAGGTGAGACCTGGGTCAGGACTCTCCAGCAGAGTCCGGCTCTGATAGCAGGGTTAGCGCCTGAACTAGGATGAGTTCACAGACCTGAATCCTCAGCTCTGGTTTCTTGTCCTGCAGACCGCTAACCGATCAATGGCTGATGGATCAATGCATTGCAGCTCCATGTACATGCATGTTTGCAGTAAACATGACAGTGATCTTTTTTTTAAAATTCACACTGTAAAGTGTCCTTGGGTGTCCTGAAAGGCGCTACAAAATAAAATGTATTATTATTATTGTTATAATCTGAACCTCTAATCAAAGCTGAATATTGTTTATTAATTTTCAACCTAGAACTATGTGCTCTGCTCAATCTACAGATAATCAACATGTTAAATGGAGTGAACACTGATCGACTGACTAAACCGACTCGGGTTGTTTTCATGGATATGCTCAGTTGTTCAATTCTGTCTCAGGTCATATCAGCTTATTTTACGCTCAGCTGATTATGGTTATTGATTAATGACTGTCGGGCAGTAAATTAGCTAAATACTAATTCTTCAGGAAAGCAATGCTCCACTAAAGAAAACACAGATCTGAAAAAACAACAACAAACTTTATTTAACATTTTTTACACAGAATAAACAAAACAAAAAAATGGTGATAAGTTACATCCGACATGTGTCATGAAATGCCTCCAGGGTCCTAAAGTCCCTCCATGTTGGAGGAAGTCCGTCCTGCAGGAAACGACCACAACGCTGACACGGAGACTGGAAGAGCTTAATATAGCTGCGCAGCCACGTCTGCAGGTGAGACAGAGACAGGTCAGACAGGTGATAGAGACAAGTCAGACAGACATGTGACAAGTGAAAGAGACAGGTCAGACAGGGAATACAGGTAAAGAGAGACCGATAAGACGGGGACAATAGACACAGGTGAGACAGAGACAGGTGATACAGAAACGGGTCAGGATATTTAGACAGGGGAAAGTGAAACATGGTAACACAAACCGGTCAGACAGGCGATAGAGAAAAAGGTGAGACAGGTTACTTATGTGTTGTGGATCATTTTCTCACCATGAAGGACCGGACTACAACGTCGGGCATCTGGGGCAGCTGGTAGTGCAGCAGGGCAGTGGTGGCATGGTCTGTTACCTAGCAACATCAAAACCAGGCAGTCAGTGAGTGTTTCCATGCGCGAGACAGGACATGTGTCATTGCTGTGTCCTCTCAAAGACAAACACTGAAACACACTTTTCACCAACCAGTCCAGAAAACCTGTTGGAGATCATGAAAACCACCACCTGATGTCTCATAACCTGCCAACAGGGTTTTTCCAGACTGTTTCAGGATGCATCGCCTCAGATATTTTACAGATTGTAAACATGTCCCTGCTTTCAGGTTTCTTCCCACCAACTCTAAAAACAGCCGTGATCCAGCATCTCCCAAAAAACAACCACTAACATAAACCCGTCCCTCATGAGCAGCTAAAGGCCGATATCAAAGCTCCTCTTCCTGAGGAAGATTATAGAAAAAGCTGACTGACAACTACACGACTTCCTGAATCTAAATAACTGTTCTGATGTCGAGCAGTCATGTTTCTGGCCACATCACAGCACTGAAACTGCTCTAGTTAAGCTTTTTAATCACATCCACTTGAACACAGATACAGTAGCAGAAACAGTGGATCTCAGTGCTGCTTTTGACATGTTCAACCAAAACATCTTATTAGACCGGCTGAAGAACTATGAGGACTTTCGCACCAGGAGACTTTAGTCCGATCCAATCACTGATCAGATGCATCGATCAGACTAGACACTGGATGTGTCACAACTTTCTTCAGCTAGATGAAGACCAAACCAAAATCATAGTTTTGGAGCCAAAGAAGAAAGATTAAAAGTTTGCTCTCAGCTTCAGACGGCTGAGTTAGAAACACCCGACAGCCAGAAACCTGGGTGTAGTCATGGACTCCGACCTGAACTTCAGCCACATTAAGACAGTTTGGAAGTTAAATAACATATTGAGGATTAAAGGACTGATGTCTCTGCAGGATTTAGAAAACTTGTCCATCATTTATCTTTAGTAGACCGAACTACTGTGAAGGCCCATTTATGCTTGACGCACATGACGGATACTCAGACGCATTTGTCCGTCTTCTGCGTCAGGTACGTGTGTATTTGGTGCGCTTTCAGGCTCCTTGCGCATCCATCATTCGACGCAGAAGACGGAGTAATACCACCGGAAACCGAGATGGCAGTGCTAGCATAGTTGAGCAGAAACAAACCATAGAAGAAGAAGAAGACAAATGGGAAGAGGAAAACTGTAGAAGAAAAATGAAGACGGGAACGAAAACATTAGAAGTTGCATAAGCTTTTGAAATAAGGCTCTGCAAGTGTTCAGGGAGTGTTGGTGGTTAGAAACAACTTTATGGCAGCGTGTTAGTGCTGCCAATCGATGTGTGAAATTAACGTTGTATCACGGAGATAACAACTAACTCAGCACTGCCCCCTGGTGGCGGTTAGTCATAGCAACGCAAAAGACAAATGGAAGTATGAAGACAGCGACGCATGAAGACGTTTCGAACAGACATTCCCATTCACATCCATCAGGGAGCATAAATGAGCTGTCCTTACAGATCTCCTAAAGTCCATCGGCCAGCTGCATTTAGTCCAGACCGCTGCTGATCCAGTCCTCACTAAGACCAGGAATGTGGATCATATACACCAGTCTTCTGATTTTTACACTGGCTTCCTGTTCCCAGAGTCAGAACTTAACACAGAGGGGAAGCGTTCAGTTTTTATGCTCCTCACATGCGGAACAAACTCCCAGAGAGCTGCAGGTCGGCTGAACGATTTTAGTCCATCTTCTCTGAGGGTTTAATGTATTATTATGTTATTTATTATAAAGTCTGATTTTAATACTTCTTAATGCTTTCTGCACCCCGCTGTAATGCTTCTAATGTTTTATGTAAATGTTCATGAAATGTAAAACATAAAAATAAACTTGCCCTGCCTAACCAATCAGAAGGCTGCACATGAAGACCAGGTGGCTACAGAGAGGACAGGTGAGTCTTACCTTCTGAAACACCTGGTAATGAGACTTGGTCCAAATGTCCAGCTGGGAGAACAGACAGACAGGTTATCATGAGACAGTGAGAGCCGTATCAGTGGTTCATTAGGTTGCCATGGAGACAGCACGTCAGGTATCAGTGAGTGTGACCTTTCACCTTTCCATCTTCATTGTAAACGTTCTCGTTGAATCCTCGAACAACCGTTCTGTCGATGAAGAGCGAACGCATGACGACGATGGCCTTCAACACCTTCCCCAGCGTCACCTGATGAACACACACACCTGTTATCAGAGGCGATCCACACACTTTTACATGGGGGGCAAAGGGTCAGTAAACTCCTCGGTTCCTCCTGTCGGTTGTGATCAGAATTAACTTTCAAACCGATTAGAATTCATTTTAAATCGGATCAAGGGGGGAGGTTTAAACCTTTCATCATGTGATAAATAGGAAAAACTAACAATAACTGAACCGAACTGAACAGAATCTTACACAGTTTCAGTTTTTCTCTGTCACAGGATTTCCATCAGATTTAGTGTTTTTTTAATAAAAATCATTGATTAAATAAATGATTGACATTAGCAAAGTCAATCACACCTGCAGGTAACACACCTGCAGGTTTTAAGTGTAAACATGTTATACGTTATATGCTAACCCTAAGCCAGCAGGAATACAGAATGGGTCCATTCACTTTATTTATTACTATCAAAGCCTGTTTTTTTATTTTCCATCTATAAGTCAGGCTGTAACCTGGTTTAACTGCTCAGATCACACAGAACCATCCCTGATCTTCAGCCACTGAATTATGCTCTAACAAATCACACATCAGTCATCATCAACACCTGATTAACGAACGCATTAAACAGCGACCGTCCGTTGCCTCCAGCAGACGTTCTGCTCACCATCTCCTGCATTTATTCCACCTTCCAATGGAAGAGTATCACCTGTATGAACCAGTTTCTCCTGGTGAAGCTGGGTGGTGCAGATGCTCCCCTCTGCGGGGTAGAAAAACAAACGTCTCCTGTCTGCGTCGCACCACTGCAGCCGCCGTTTGATGCAGGGCTGTTACTACATTTTTGAGGGGCCTCAGATTAAATTTATTCTTTTCTTAAATGATCTTTTTGTAAATGTATATTTTATTTCAAAACTATTGAGAGGCTTTTGGACTTATAGATGGTGTGTTTTATTAAATTATTTAAGGATAAAAGTCAGGGGAGGCAGGTGCCCTCCCTTCCTCCTGGGTCTTTGTGCAGTAAATGTGATGCTGTACCAGCAGAACGGCAGACGTCCCGTTGGGTCTGAACAGCTCGATGGTCATGTCGGGGAACATCCTGCCAATCCGAGAGATGACATCATCCACATACCTGCACACAGAAGAGCACGGCTGTTTATGAATCCATGGTTAGATACAAGCTGGAAACTGCCTGCAGACCAGTTTTCAATTTGGTCTTTTTTCATACAGTGGACAGATTAAAGCAGGATTATCAGGCCACACCTTTGTCAGGTGAATTTAGAGACGGAAAGAAAATGCTGTTAGGTTCTGTTTGTTGTCTAAGAAGCCCTGATGTCCAGAAATGTCTATTCAAGTGTGTAATAAATGTTTAAGTAGCCAATTAACACCAATGTCTGCATGTCACCAATACCTACCCATCTGATCAAATGATACATTTGACATGATTTATACAGAACATAACGTTGAACCTCTGTGTGTGTGTGTGTGTGTGCATGCTCTGCTGTTGACTAAATAAAAGTAGACCAGCATTTCACCATCAGAGAAAATATATAAAATAAAATTTTCAGAGACAGCAGGTAGGAGATCCTGCAAAAACTGTTCCAGCGAGCTATGTTTTGAAAATAATTCAGAAGTCCAAACATCTTCAGTTCACCCCTGAAGCCACATCTTTGAAGGATTGTTAATGAGCTCAGATGTAACCTGGACACACAGAAACCTTCTGTCCTGGTTCTGCTGGATCTTAGGGCCGCCTTCATCACAGCAGACCATCAGGTTTTAGTACAGACTCAGATATCTGTCAAGTTCTGACAAGGACCATGGGGCGGGAACACATGACACCGGTCAGAACTTTTTAACTGGTCCTAAAGTTCTGGAGCAGCCCGCCATAGACACTGTGCATAAACGTCACGACAACCAAGTGGGCAATTAGAAATGTTAGTAGTTACTAGTGAACTCACTGAGAAGTGAAACTTAACTCTTCACTTCAGCGCCTTTCCTTCTCCTGTTCACTTCTCTGGTTATATCTGCAGACGGAGAACTGGTAAAATGTAGTCTATTTCCTTTCCGATTCAACACTGTTAACTTTGAATAGTTTTTGTTATGGCTTGTTTGTCTCTGAATCCCAAACGGACCCAGTGGGAATTTTATTGTGATGATGTGCTCCATTAGGCTGTATAAAAATGTTTTTGTTTGTTTGTATTTTTTTATTTGTACTTTTCCAGCTCGATGGAGAGTCTGAATAAATGGGGAAATGGTTCGACTTTGAAGCTCGGTAAGAGGGCGGAGTCAGAGACGAACTCTGAGTTTCTGGAATAAAACCACTTACCCACCAGGTTATGTGCACAGCCTATGTTACCACGGTAACAGACTCCGAGTAGAACATGCCTCGCTTCATGAAACGGGCTTCACTTACTCCTCAACTTACCCCAAACTCAGAGTTTACACATAACCCGCTTCATGAGACGGGCCCATGGTGTCTTTCAGTTCAGTGTTTTTCTCTTCATACAAAAATAATACGAAGAATCTATAAACACACACAAATACACAAAAAAGAATCCCCTGAACTATAAAAGCTGCTTATCAACGCTCCGCCAGGTGGTCAATCTGTGTGAGACAGCTTCTGGGCCCGGATCTGGGTGTGCATGTGTGGATCATTACTTACTGAGGAGGGAGGACCAAAGTGTTGGGCTGCACTTTGGGACGTCTCTTTGCCGATGCTCCCATCTGATTGGCTGATCGTTTCAGTGACTGTTGGTTCAACAAGCTGGAGGCCAAACCAGCGTGGTATTGCAACTACATAAACACGCAGACACAAATGGATTGGATCAGATCAAAGGGAGGAAGAAGAGCTGATGAAGACTGCGGTCTGTTTAATAAACGATGATCTGGAATAGCGTGAAAAATGAAAAAAAGTTTCCATTGGGCTACAGAGGCTCCGGATCCTCATCACAGCGGGCCCGGGGCTGATTCCCAGCCCGGCCCTTTGCTGCATGTGGTTCTCCGCTCATCGACCCCTTTCCTGTCAAACAAAAACCACTAGAAACCACAAATCCTAAAGAGAGAGAGAGAGGAAAAAAGTGATACCGTCACCATAGTAACAGCAACTCGTTACCTTGTTGGACCACTTGTAGGCCTGCAGCAGCTGTGAGTACAGAGGGGTTTTATCCTGAACCGGGTCCAGACTCAGCAGGCCGCTGTTATGGAGAGGGTGGGACTCTGAAGGCCGGCCCACCAGACCACTGAGACGCTCCAACTCACTGTCAGGATGCAGGAGCATACTGGTTAGTTTCTGACCAGTTCAAGTGAAGATGGTTATCTGGTCGTGATTGGATCAATAAATTAAGCTTTATGAGGCAGGCGCAGCCTTTGAACTGATAATCAATTAAATATTTAAGTGTATCTTTAGGCCTGTCACAATAACAAATTTTGTTGAGCGACTAATCGTCTCAGAAATTATTGCAATAAACGATAAAATTGCACTAAGCACCGCTGTCATTTAAACACGATTTTTAAAATAACTTTTTAATGATAATGCCACAATAATAATGCAGGTACACCCTTTCAAAGATCATTAAACTTTCATTTCTAAACAACATTGGAACTGGAAGAAATTTGAGATAACTAAAATAAAAACAATAAATAAAACCCATCTTAGTCTCATTTAGGGCTGGACAATACAAAATTAGTCATTTTTTATTTAGAATTTTTCCGTTTTGCCTTATCGCGATCATAAAAACACTGTTATCAAACAAAAGCGATGTCTCTACACGCACTATGTGCTTGTAGATCGTGGTTATTTTTATCTATTGTAATGATTGCTATTTTTCATTTATCACTGAAGCCAGAAGTGAACAGATTGGTGAAATTATAGGAAGCAAGCTGCAGGGAGTATTAAACAGGAATGCATACAGACAGGGTAATGAGTTTTTTATTGCCATTATTATTTTAATATCTTATTTGATTCCTTTATTTGTTTCTAAGTTATTGCCAGGTTTTTGTTTTTTTTAATTATATATGACGTTGACTTTTGGTGGTTTAATAAACACTTTTTAAAAAATCAACGCATAATCGTGTGTACTATTTGTGATTTCGATATCAATCAAAATAATCGTGATTCTTATTTTTTCTTCCAGCCCTAGTCTCATTAATGATTAATAAGAACCAAACACAACAAAACACAATAATACAAGAGATAATGTTAAATGCAAAATGTTAAACATAGGGCTCAGACACGGAAACTAACACTTAGTACCTCTTTAACAAAAAGGTAGCAACAAAAATATACCCCGCTTCACTCCGTGGTTTGTACCAGACCATGCGGCTGTCAAGTACGACAGGAGAGATCAGTCCATGAGAAACGAGTTCAGACAGATAACGAGAACAAATTAAAATGATTGCGACCGGAAAACTTATTGCCCTGTTTTATTTCTTACCTTGCGATTGACTGACTTATTGCTACAGGCATATGCATTGTTTTTGTTTACTTTAAAGATAATTTCAGATTTGGATTAATTCATAATATTGTTTAAATATTCATGTATTTATTTTTTACAAATAAAAGGAAATCGATTCTTGAAACTCAAACATCAAACTGAGTCTGTTGGATCCCAAACTCAAACGGTTTCATAATACAGTAAAACATTTCTCATTTAAACCTAAAACTTGATGAGCCAAACTTCTTTCATATCCCGATCCTCTCTTCTCTCAACAAAAATACAACACAAAGCAAAATATTTAATGTTGTAAATGTTATTGTTGTAAATACAACAAAGATCTCCATCAGACTCAGCTAGTTTAATGTTGTATCGTGATCATCCACGTGACTCCGTGTTTACATCCAGAAGAACTTCCGGTTCAATGCAATGCAACACAGAAGACGCCTCAAAATGATAAAGAAAGGGATGAACTGTAATATTTTTCACATAAATTAAACAGAAGTCTGTCTGGAGTCTGGTGCAGCGTCGAGCAGCTGCGTGCTGAGAGTCAAAGCTTCAGAAATGTGAATGAAGTTTGCTGGACTCACTTCAGGTCTCTGTTGACTGCCTGCAGGTTGTCCTGAAACTCGGCTATGAACTGCTTTTCGCGCCCCTCTAGCGTCTCACGGTTCTTCATCCCATCTTTCAGGGACTCGAAGACGCGGCTCACGCTCGAGCGCAGCGCTTGGATACCGCTGATCGCGTGGGAGAAAGCGTCCAGGTTCACTCCAACGTTCACCACGTCCGCCATTTTCTCTGCTTAAAATCTGCGGCGCCCAGATATGACGTCATAGTCTCACCTCCATTGCTGATAAATATCAGACGTGTCAGAGTGGGAATATTCCTGATGTCATTCATATGATAACAATATAGTCCCATTTGAGTTCCGAACATTTCACTTTCTGATCTTAAGTTAATTCAGAACTGTTTAACCCTAAAATTGTTCCCTTCTCCTTGGCTGCCAACCGTTCAATCAGCTGTAATACTGCAGATCAACCAGAAGGTGGCAGCGCAGCTTGGGAGTTTTTTCCAACTTTTTTTTTTGAAAACGCAAACTATCAAATAGGACCATGATAAACATAGAAGTGAGAATAAAACACAGTGTAAAAGTGCAAAAATATTAAAATATGGGATTCATGAATCAAAAACCAAACAAAAAAGAAAGCAAAACAACACCATCCTAGTGTGAAATGTACATTTTATTAGGCGTTTAAATCTAACATCTATAAAAAGAGCAGTAACATAAGTTAAAATAAGTTAGAATTTACAATAGCAGAAGATGGGAAAAGTTCAAATTATTTTTTTATTTTTTTTTTAAATCTTTTGAAGAGAATTAAAAAAATAAAGAATATTAACAAAACTGTGGAACGAGGCTTAGTGTTCCTCCATTCAGCACAATGCATGACATTTACCCAGCAGCGGGATAATGTTAATACTGTCTGAAACTGACCAGGATAGATGGTCTATAAATAATAGACTACAATGCTTTATGCCCAGCTCCGAGGTGTGTCTGGCCATTGTCTGAAGTCAGACACAACTGTAATAATCAGATCATTCAGTAATGAAAGACAGGAAACAAAGGTTCTGGTTGAAGATCAGGAAGTATTGGAGCTGGGCATAAATCCCATTCAAACGGTGATGCATTTCACTTCAGTTTAGCAATCGGTCTCTGCCAAGTGACGTGTAATGTTTACTCTATCGCGGCGCGTCGCCATATTGGGCGGAATAAGAAGGAAAGCCAGGTCGGAGAGCACATAAACAGACACAAACGTTTTGCAT
>JAVQJG010117575.1:0-10783 GCA_036024015.1 Craterocephalus amniculus
TGACTATTTTTAGGGCAGAATCCGGGAACTTTGCAGTGCACTGGATTTAAATTGCAACCGCACTTACACTCAAAAGAAGTGCACCAAAGGGTGCAAGTGCGCTGATTGAGACACGGCCCATGACAAGCTATTGAACAACCAAGAAAATTGCTGACATATTGCTCTCTCTCTCTCGCTCTCTCTCTCTCTCTTCCACTCTTTCTTCTTTTTTTTCTCACAGTGTCTCTTTTATGGATATGTGCAGGTGTGTTTATTGTTCAGAAGCCTCAGAGAAGAACATGTGGCATCGCAGAACATTAAAAAAACACTTTGGTGCTTGAAAAAGTGAGTTGGCAAAAGTTTGCATGTTTGTTTTTGAAGACCCTTTCACATGAGCACTGGCTGAAATTCAGCTCGGTGAAATCATTGTGGAGCTCTGTTAATGTGCATCATGTTTTCTATCACATATAATGAAATTGAGACTTTAAAATGTCAGGTTTTACAAATCCTGGAGGCACTAATGGGACTAGCTGATGACTGATTGCTTTGGCAAGCTCATTACAACCAAATCAGTTGGAAGTAAGGCCCCTCCCGATTGAAAATACCTTCATTTCTTATTTTAACTGATTTTACTTTATGGAACTGAAAAAAATGGCAAACCATTGCTACTTTTACAAATAACTTATTTCTTCCTCTTCAATGAGTGATTGTAATGGAAAATACTTTAAAAAGACAACATTATATGAGATGATAGATAAATAAAAATAACACCTGTATGTTTTTAAGAGATTTGTGTCATACTCTACCTCAAAATGTCACTGATTCACCGCTTGAACAGAGATTAGCTTTGACTGTAAAGTGGATAGAAAATGTCGTATAACTGTACACTTAGCATCACCAGTATTCACCAACCTCAAAGTTCTTGGATTTTCAGAAAAATATTCATACCCAAGCAGGGACCTTTTGTTGGATAAGATAATGTCCTTGTACCTTTAACTGAAATCCTATTCTCAGCAGTGGAAACTCACTTTCTGCCTCTAAATTCAAATATTATTCACCAATGTATTCACATAAATTCTGATAATATTTAGTTATTAATGTGGCTGTATCAATACAAATATATAATTAACTAAATTAAATTAAATTAAATTAGATTAAATTAAGATGGGTTTATTAATTCCAATGACAGGGGAAGTCACTTGTATTATTATTTAACTGAAATATTACTTGTCAGACTGTGCGCCTTACTTGATGCAAGACTTTAGTTGCCATAACAAAGTAATGTTACCCATTACAGTGAACTGCTGCACTAAACCAAAAGAAGCATTTTGGGCTAACATGTTATCTTACTAACATTTGATTATGAGGAAGACTGAGAAGAAACAAATTCTTCAAATGATATTTTTGTTTCCATATAACCTCCAAACGGTCTCTTTGAGCAGTTTATACTAAAACTGACCACAGTTAAATAAAATTGAATGGAAAATCATAGTTGCAAAATGGAAATAGTTTTTAATAACTGAAAAGCTAGCGAGGCATTTGGAGAAATCTGACAGTCAGCAAGTTTTTCTGACTTTGCAAGCCTTTGCACTTTCATATTTTGTCAGAAAACCACACAGTCGCTCACAACTGACCACAGAGTGCAGTCTAGAAAAATGAAACAAAAAAAGGAATATGAGTCTGATATAATTGAATACAAGTGCATTCATATGTGTGTGTGCACATAAGTGTGACTCTGTCCTCTGAGTGTCATTGAGCCCAAGTATAAATCAGATGGGTGTGTGTGTGTGTGTGTCGAGCTGCAGTAAATTAGCCAGGTTTTAATTGTGTCTATAATAGATGACTATAATTAGTCAAGGCTCTTCCTCAGCCTCTCCTGCCCTGACATAATCATCTTCCAGCCAAACTATGCATCCCTCCATATCATCAACCTTTCATTCTTTTTCCTCTTGTTGCCTGGGGTGACAGGAAGGGTCTTCTCCTCCTCCAAGGATCCCCCCTCTCTGACAGTTTCTCTGACGAGCCTCTCAGAGAAAGGTCTCCTCTCATCTATCTCCAGAGATCCTGAAAATAAGAATAAGGACTTGCGCTATTCATGAGTTGGTTATCGTGCACATCTTTCCTGCTGCCTCATTTTTTTCCTGAAAGTAGTTGTTATGATAATAATAAAATAAATGGTTAAGCCATTGGCTGCTGTCTCTTGAAAAAAAAGTAAAACAACCAGATATAAAAATAGTTACTGTTGGGCAGAGCTATTCAGTTCAGTCCCATGAGGGCCACCATCCTGCATTTATTTAACGTTTCCATGCTCCAACTCACCTGACTCAAATAAAATGAATCCAACACCACATGTAATTCTTCATAATGACTCATTCATTTGAATCAGGTGTGTTGGAGCAGGGAAACATCAGAAACCTGGAGGACTGTGGCCCTCATGGGACCGAATTGAACAGTCCTTCTGTAGAGGCGGTTTTTGATGGTGTTCCTTAACCCAAAAAAATCCCACTTAGAACAATTCCAGTTCTATGAGTATGTGCATAGCCTCCTTATTAACACAAACTCTCCAACTTAGCACTTAAAATGACTGCGCCTAAATCCAGTGTTGCAAGCTCACAAATAACATGATTTTGGATCTTCACCAAGCTCATCCATTATGCTTCATCTCATTATTTCTAGGCAGTTTATAGAAGGAAACATGAACTCTTCTGCACATTTTTTAATCCAGTCACATTTGTAAGATGAAGGCAGCATTAGTTTTCAAACACGTGCTTCTAATAATTATAACAGTAGAGCTTAAGAAGCAGGGTCATTTGAAGAAACATACTCTGCTGTGTCATCTTGTCAGGATTTCTAACCAGTCCAAAAACTTGTCAGCACAAAAAATGATAATGAAAAATTAGCTATTGGCTCCACAGTTTAGAATAACACCGTTATCAATCTTTTCACACCTTTTAAGCAAAAAAAAAATCAAACACATGTTTGAAAAGCAAATCTCTACATTTGCTTTACTAGAAGCTTTTATTGTTAAACAGCATGGGAAGGATGGATGGGATACAGAGTGACCATTTTATAAATTTCTAAAAGCGGCAACTGTGTAAGTAACTAAACTTTAACAAAGTGATTATGGATGTTTGACAAACATACAGTAGCTATCTGAGTGGCTTATTTTAATCAGAAATTACATCTCACCCTTTTCTAAAGTTAAAAAAAAACTTTTTAAACTACTTTTGAGCTTTACCATTTGTAACATACAAGCACTTCTGGATTCTAACAATATGAAGTGATTTCAACCAGCCTTTTGTAGAACCACTTTACTACACATTTGAGCGTGTATAACTAATCTTTCGACCTTTGCTTTTAATATCACATGTCAATTTGCTTATGTAACAAACCAGTTTTACACTGATATTACAAATCCTCTGGATGTAAAATAAACCAACATCAATGAAAATCACCTAAAACTAGAAGTTGCTTTGAGTAATATACCAGTCATGCAGTTAAACTTGGACATGCAAGTACATACTGTACAGGACTATTGCAGAAATGACTGCTTCTGTTTGATAATCTGTAATGCACCTAATTGTTGAGTGTGAGTGACGAGAGGTGCTGGACCAATGGGATCTGACACAGCTGATGGCCTTCACCTGATAAGGCAGGACAAAACTGAAAAATGTTGCTGCAGGGGGATCCATGCACTGATTAGGGTTGTGTTCGATTCCTGGGAGTGCCGATTCATCAGTGTCCACTAGCACCCGTTTACTGGGTTCTCCAGTGTCAGTTTGGTCACATTGCTGCCGGGACCTCGCCAATCTCTGTCACACAGTATCAGCATCTGAAAGCGCGGGAGCTCACCTCTGCCCCATTCAAAAACCCAAACATACACACACAACTTACACACACTGGAGACCTTGCCTTAATCACAGCAACAAACGTGATGAACAATGTACACTAACCCTGACTGTATACATACGGACCACACATAAGTTCAGCTGAAGCTGACCAAACACACACATCAGCACACACCAGTCCATTCTGAGATATGACCCCCCCCCCATAGAGTGCCTTGGTCACCAATCAGGTCCACTTTGTCAAGGCACAGGTAAGCGTGACGACTCTAATCCCTCGGCAATCAGCCAGTCATTCATCACGGCCGAGGGAACGAGAACAAGAGGAGAGGTGGAGAGAGAGAAAGCAGGAGGAAAGGGGGAGAGAGAAAGGAGGGGGTGTCACAGACAGGGGCAACGGTGCAGACAAATGGCCCCAAAAATTCAGTATTAATCAGCAACTGATTTGCTGCCCCTTTAAAGCCAATACCACTTAAAGACTGGAGCGATGGAGGAAAGGAGGGGGGGTGAGGATGAAGGGATGGTGAAAAGTTGAGTGTGAACTATGAAACAGAGACAACATGAAAGAAGAATAGAGATGGGAAAACAAATAAATGCGTTGACGAGGAAAGATTAAAAAACAGAACAAAGAAAGAGGGAAAGCTCTTTATTGAAGTCTACTGTTGCATTAGGTGTTTGGTTTGTGACATAGTAGCCTAAAATGCTGCGTAAGGTGCTCTCCATACACACACACATGCACACGCACACACACACATACACACAGGTAACCCCCCTGTTGATTTGTCAGTGGAGTTGATCAATAGCTGTGATGGAAACAGAATCAGCTCAGATGGATTAAATGTTCCAGTGGCTCTGACGTTATTTTCCCATTAAGAGAAGGCTAATCATTACACACACTTATACACACACACACAAAAACACACAAAAAACAAACATACACTTGTACACGCACTCAGTGAAGCAAATATGCATGCATCCTACGTGCACTATGTGATTTCCTATCAGTCTATGTACACTTAGCATAAACATGACTTTACAAGCATAATGGCATGGTTAATAACACATGCACACATCGCCGTGCCACACATTTCCTATTAAGAAAGCTGCACCTAAAGTGCTAACAGAGTGACTGTATTGATCAGAGTTTGCTTCTCTCAACAGCACACAGTTTGGTCCACAGAAAAATACCCCACTTATCAGTTTAACTTACAAGGAATTAAGCTTTTACAGGTCGTCTGCTTGTTTGAGTATGCTTTAAAGTCAAATCAATCTGGATTGTTCAGGGCTAATAACTCATGTAATAAAATGCAGATGTATAAACAAAACATAACAAAATCTACGTTGTTGAATGATGCTGTTATTTATTGCAGATTTTAACTTTTTTGCAGATGGATATAAATATGATGTCTGGATTACATTAAAATAAAATCTATAGAATGGAGACAAAGGCAAGGATTCTTTGAAAAAAAAAATCAACTCATGCTCAAATGCTAAGGCTGGGTCAATGGACACAAACACTGCAGTATATAATTGATGATTTTCATACTTCCCATCATAAAACATGAAGTGACACCTCATACCCTGTATGGAAGCATCTGCATATTTATGGAACACTATGAAAGCACCCCAACCACATACCCAATGTTTTTGTAGATAAAATGGGAGTATCACTAAAATACCAAACAAAACAACATCCAATGTTGTGTAAGAAGATTTGAAGCAAATTTTGCTGGTTAGAAAGCTATTGAATTCAAACAAAGGGCTAAATGTATTTTACTATGGTAATAGAACAAACAACTTAAGCACCCCCAAGTGTACAGTGGTCATACGCCTGCCTAATATTCATAAAATTCATAAAAAAGTATTGTCCAACTTGAAATAAACTAAAAACATGAAAGTAAAAGAAATCCAACTCAGTAGATGACAAACATAAAGATCTTTTGGAAAAAAAGAAAAAGAGATGAACACTTCAAACAATTATTAAAAACAAATTCAGAAATAGAAACAGATTCTGCTGGTTTGTAAAAAAAAAGTATTCCGCTGACAAAAGCTAACCAAACAGAAATTAAAAGAAAATGTGACCCACAGTGGCCCAGCATCTTATTCCACTGTCACACCGGCACCCTCTATATCAATTTCACTTTAGTTATATTTCAAAAATGACAATTCCCAACAAAATGTATTAAAAGGGCATCAGACTTAGTAAGGATGGTCATCTGCTTTAACAGATTAAAACGAAGGGGCAGCAAGAGAGAAAAGAAAGAAAGAAAAGGACAATATCAAAGTACAACTGGGTAGAAACTGCTGCAGATGACAAATGGCTACAAGGAGAATTAAACTTAAAGGGTCGTGAAAAAAGGCTAAACTGGAAGAGATCAAATATCTTACATGCGAAATGTATGATAAGGAAAAAGATGAGTGGAATAAATTGCATCTTAATGTAGACTTGCTTAGTTTGATAAGGGGCACACGCCTTAATTTAGTTTCACGGGATGTATTTTATACAGCGGGTTTCAGTGCAGACATCCTGTAATTAAAATAGAAAAAAAGATCTAACTAAGCTACATGTTATTGTCATTTAATGTAACCACCTCATCTTCACAGAGACAGTAACCTTTTTAACATGCAGATATAAGTCATTTGGCTCAACTCTTATGAGAATTTCAGTAACTTATGTAGAGACATGAACACGTGAGTCAAAAGGCAAAAGATTGTTCCTCTATTTCACCATTAGACAAGATGCTCCACAGAAACAGCACATTCAAGAGCAAGTTCACAATAACTAGCATCATATATAAAACTACCAAGCAATGAAAACCTAAGAAATATAGCTGACAAGCTTCCTTGCAGGTTTCAATAAGTCAGCTGGGCTCAAAAACACGTCCCGCTAAACACACTTTCTAAATAATTTAATCTACATAATTTATCCCTCTATATGATCCAAACCATGTAAAATTCATAATAATTATACATTAGCACTCAAAATACAAACAGCTGTGCAGAAAAGTGCCAGTATGTATCCTTATTACTCTTCTTCCTTGCCTCTTGGTTGGATTTATATTGCTTATTGTTTTTGTTGTCACTATACAGCTACTGGAACAAATAAAAGAAATTGCATCAATCCAGGTTTTTCTGAACATTACTGTCATGTCGTGTAACATTTGAGGAAATATGTGTTTTCATATCATGTCGCTATCCTGCTCATTCAGTGCTCCAGTGCAGTGGTCTGCAAATGCAAAATCATATTACATCCAATGGAACACTTTAACACGTTTACAAAAACACTTTTACAAGTTTACCAAAACACTTAGAGTAACTCCAGCCTGGTTCTGGCTGATTTAGTCTGGTTCTGGTGGGTTCTGGATGGATCTGGCTTGTTTATCTTGTTCTGTCTGGTTTTGATTGGTTCTGTTCTGCCTGAGTTTCCTCAAGAGTTTTGTCTCAAAGCTATTGTCCATATAGAAATGTTGGGTTATTTTATATGAAAATGATGAGGGATGGGAATTATTGAAAATTTAGTGATTCCAGTTCCATAATCAATATCTCTTGACGATTCAATTCTTAAACGATTCCACTGCTTTTTATTTAGTTATTGAATACAGTACATATGGCTTTGGTTACATTCGGGACTTCAGGTAAAATTATGCATCAACATTTTGCATTGACATGAACATGCGACTATCTGTATCACATTTCACCATCAATGTGATTTCTTGCAGTAATATAATAACTGTGGCCAACCAAACTGCTGGTGCTGTGGCCAGAGCTGGTTACCTTAGTGACAACGAGAGATATCAAAAAGTCTGCTCGGTCATTTCTTGTGAAAAACGTACAATTTTAACAGTAAAAAATAATGGCAACAAATTAATAATTGATTTAATATTTATTCCTTCGTGAGTGAGCACGGTATGAGTAGGATTATGGCCTCCGTTTCCGGTATCAGAAGTAAGTGGACTTCACAGACTCTGCTTCGTGTTGGACAGTTCTAGTAATGGACAGCTGTTAAAGTATTATTCAATACTTAAATGATTGTTTTATGTAATACGCAACAAAATGTTTCGACATGTTGGAAAAATTCCCTCCTTTGAGGTGATCAAACTATTACACATTCCTTTACACTCTCACGCCAAAATATGGAGCGTACCATATAAGGGATGTCATCAAGCAAGTGTATCAGGGAATCTAAACACTGGGACCCGATTCTCTACAAGAACAAGTTCTTGATTCCCATCCTTAAAAATGATTCATTCAAATCAGTACATTGTACTACCCCCTGCCTCCTTGAAGCTGGATATCTGACACCTGTCAATTAAAGGACATTACAAAAGATTAAATTACACCTAAAGGGATGAGTTCTCAAAAACTCCAAGCATAGCTCAATTCAACTGTGCTGACTGTAGCAGAGTCATGTTAAGTTAAATCTAACCTCGTGCACCGACTGTGGTTCATATTCTGTTTATTTCTTAAAACTTTTAAAAATGTACTGGAAGTATATACTTTTAACTTTTCTTACTGAAATGGGCGAGCTATGTAGGTTTTAGAAAATAAACTTAAGCAAAATAAATATGGCTCTTCAATTTTTTCATATGTTCTATTGTGAATCAACACGACAGATAAATATTTACAGCACTATATGGTGACTGTGAGGTAAGGTCAACAATCTGCCTTGACACATTTTCCATTTAAAATACATATTAAAAGACGCATCACTGGTGACATAAGGATGCATTTGTGTTTAAAAGAGGTCGTTCACAGCCTCAGAACTACTGGGATGATCAAAATATGGACTTAGATAATATTATTCTCTTTGTAAGAGTCATATTTTCAAAATAATTCATTAAAGTAATCTCATTATTCAATGTGGAAAAAGCTAGAACTTCTATAAGAGACACATGCATGTGTATTCATGCACACTTGGCTAGGCGAGTGTTAATTAAGCAAGAAAGGTGAGGCACACCAAGGTAGAAAGGCAATGCACTGTGTTAAGACTTGATTTGCTGCATCTTCACACAGCAGGACAGGTAGTTATTTGCTGATGCCGTAAGATTCAAAATGCCATACTGACACTTTAAGGTGTAGTGTGTAGGATCCCGTTAGATCCAGCTGTATTACTTCAAGAGTTGGTTGCAACTAACAGAAAAACCCAGCCACCTTATTTTCCACTTCCATTTGCATAATCTGGCATCATAAGGTTATGATGCCAGAAAATATTTGAAACTGCAGAAATCCTAAAGAACAAATCTACAAACCATTTTATTTTACACAGCAGTTTTGGATGTAAAGAACTATGAAAACATCTATTTAATTTCAACACCATTTTCAATATTAAAAACAAAGTTATCAATACTATAACACCTTTGGTTTTAAGTTGCTATTGGAGCACCTTAGATGTAACCTTCATTTCAACACAATGTACTGTAAATAGTTTTTCATGACAATGGACATTTATGGCATTCAGGAAAATGAGAAAGTCATTTTTTAGATAGCGTGTTACTTTAAGAAAATGCAAAATTATACAATATCCTTGAACACATTCCCATAACAATTAACCACAAACCCTGCCAATAGAAGGCTGTTTAGCAGTGAGCAAGGCGTGAGACAGTAAATATTGTTCGTGACCAAGGACGCTGAGGTGAGATGATACATTATACGACGTGTGATGCAGGAAACAACATGAGGCAGCGGCGCAGAGAGAAAGAGAAAGAGAGTGATAGCTCTGCAGGGAGAAGTGGGAGACCATCTGCTGTTGGCTACCTGCTGTTCCCCCACTCTACACTCACCTTCCTTTTCTTCTTTCTCTCCATTTTCCATTCAGTCTGTGATGCTACTCAGTCGGTCCGTGCTGGAAACCTGGTGCGAATGTTTGGAGTCTGGGGACACCACACACACAAACATGCAACAGAACAAGCCAGCAAGATGATTTCCCTCTCATTATTTTTCGTGACCTCATATTTTATATACTTCCCATTCTTTGCATTGGTACAGTTACTCTATTACCTCAAAACACACTTGCCTCTTCTTGTCTGTGTCTCTTTCTCTCAAAACATGCAGACATGGCACGCACAAATGCAACAGACACACAAAACATGTACACACCCACTGTGAGAGGGCCTCTCTAATGGATTCTGAAGATTCCAATTTCCCCTCTGCCACCAAAGACAGAAAACCCTCTGAGCTCAATTACCCCTGTCTCACACTCTCCAGACGAGACCAAAAGCACATGCACACACACACACACACACACACACACACACACACACACAAAAAAAAACACTTGGTTGTAATCTTTGGTCTTTGGTTGTAATCATACACACACACACACACAAATCCTTGCACACTTTAAACCGCTGTGACATATTGAGAATCACACAATCAGAGTCACGCAGTCAGACTGAGAGGAGTATTAGTCTAAGGTAGATTTTATGTGATAGGAGATAACAGGGTGTGGGAGAGGGAAGAAGAATTGAGGGGTAGTAAGGAGTGTGTGTGTGTGGGGGGGAGGTCAGGATACAAAGAAAGAGAAGATGCAGAGGATAGGATCAAGTGAAACAGAAAGAGAAATATGAGTGCAAACAAGGCGGAAAGGCCAAAGAAAGATGTAAAGGAGATATAAGGACAGAGTCAGGAGGTGAAGGCTCCTCTGGCTTTTCTAAAATCCACTCTCCCAGAAACCTTATTAAATTCTACAATTAGCTGAATGTCTCAGACTATAAATAGGCTCACTTTTCCCATTCCGTAATGTCAGTCAGCGAGCCGGGCTTCGACTGTGGGGGAAACAAAACAATTTAAATTATAGCGAGGCTCTCTCTTTGTCTGGCCACCCTTTTAACGGGATAATTACTAGTCTATTCATTCGCGCTCGGCCAGGGCGATATATCACCTCACTGCGCAGCAGCCCCCGCTTTCTGTGATAAACGTCCTTTACTGAGGAAAGGGGGGGGGGGGGGGGAGGGGGGGCT